>JAGKTI010011160.1:16897-27002 GCA_018397915.1 Birgus latro
GTGTGTGTGTGTGTGTGTGTGTGTGTGTGTGTGTGTGTGTGTGTGTGTGCACCAGTGGGCAGGGTGAGTGGGGTTGAATTGGTGGGTGTGGTAGGTCAGTGCATCACCCAGGTGGGTGGGCAGGATGGTTGGTAAGGGGGTGGGTTGGTTGGGTGGGGTATGTGTAGTGGCCTGGGGTGGGTTGTAGGGGTATATGCATTTGTGAGTTGGTTTGTGGGCAGGCTGGGTAGGTGAGTGGCTGGATATGTCAGTGGTCGGGGAGGGGTCAGCAAGTCAGGTTTCAATGAGATGAGTTTGGTGGATGAGTTGGGTTCAAATGAGTGAATGGAATGGGGGAGTGAATAAAGCTGGGTAAGAAGGGTGGCTGAGCATGTGGATGGGCGGGTGGATTGGTGGGAGGAGTGGGCGGGTAGGATGGGTGGGTTTCCAGGGTGGGGTGGGTGGGCAGGAAGGGTGAGTTTTCAGTGCAAAGTGGGTGGGTATGGTGCGAGGGTTGCGTGGGTGGATGTGATGGATGGCATTGTCGGGTGAGCAGGGTAGAAGGAATTCGTGGGTGGGGAGGGTGGATGGTAAGGATTGATTGGCAAGATGGGTTGTCGGAATGTGTGGGCATGGTGGGTTGCCAGACTGAGTGGGCAAGGTAGCACAGTAGGTCGCGAAGGTGGCTGAGATGATTGCGTGGCCGGGGTGCTCTGGGTGGATGGTTGGGTTGGTGGGTTGGGTGGCTGGATTGGTTCAGGGTGGATAGGTGAGTTGGTGGATGTGTTGAGTGGCATTGCTGGGTGAGCTTTGTGGGTGACATTCATGATTTAGCAGAGTAGATGGCCAGGACAGGTGGGCTGGATGGGTCGCCCAGGTGTCTGGGCAAGGTGAGCGGCCAGGGTGAGGTTGGTGGGTTGTGTTGGATTGGTTGAGTGGGTAGGTGGATGAGTGGGTGGGTGGATATGTGGTTCCCCAGATGACAGGGCAGGAGAGGGGTTTATGTTGCTAGTAATCATATAACTTGTTGTAGTTACTTGGATTTTAGTACAGTATATCACTTAGAACACGATGGATAAATATTTGGATGTCAAACTCTATACACTAGGGTCACTCTACTGAAGTATCATATCTCCGATCCATCTGCCTAACAAATCAGAGCACTGGTTGGGGTAAGGAAAGGGAGTTTGGGGGTAGATGTGAGCAATTAACCTGAGCTCTAGTGGCAGATTACCCTGTCCCCTGGTTGATGGAAGGAAATTTTGTGCACGACAGTACATACGGTAATATGTAATCTGAAGATACAGTACTCTTCCCTGGCACCCAAACATCACTTTGTCCTGTCATGGTAAGTGATCACCACTTATTTACCAATTTGTACACTCAAATTAACCTTTTTTTATGCCAAGCAATGTTACTAGAGGCTGTATGTGTACTATAATGACTGTAAGGTATGATCATACGAGGAGTAAATATTTTTCAAGAGAGTCAAAGGAGGAACTTTGGGCAAAATTTGGGATTTCACAATACCAATTACTGTATCCACATAACATGGGGTTCAATGGCATGATTTATGTGTTATGATTTGTATTGTAAAATTTCTGGATACATTAGTCATGCAAACTGAGGGTTTATTGAATCAGATGCCTATGGGGTGACCCCATAGGGCAGTTACTCACCTGTGGTCTGCTCAACCAGGAGGAATCAAGCAACAACAAGAGCTGTACTTCTAATACCTAACAGATTTTATGTTGGTTTTAACCCCTACAGTTTGGGTAGGTGTTTCCTAAGCTGGATAAAACCATCTGGCATTGATGAAACTAAAATAATAGGATATCCACAAACTGAAGGGGTTAATGATCACATTATCTTCAAAATCAAGGCATCAGTACTTACATGAGCTCACTTTCATAAAAAATGTCCTCAAGGCTCAGCAGATAGTCAGAAGAATTTATACTCTCAGAAAATGCATTGGTGAGATGCAGCCTTTCTAAATTTTCAAAATTACTGAAGACTCTTGGCCTCTCTCTATCATCTGTTATCTCTAGGTAGTTGTGATCTAGGATTAACGTTTTTACAGTTGAAACCTGCAATGAAAAAAAAAATTACATTTTTTATTACAAAATGGGGACTTTTGTAGAACAAAAAGTACTGCCTGTACTGAAGTTATCTAATCATAAATAACGTAGTGACACAAAACCATATACTGTAATTAACTTAAAACAATCTCAGCAAGAGAAGTAGCTATTACAAAGCCAAACTCTGATGGGTCTCACATATTCTAGAATACTGAGTAATACTGAGATAAACAAGAAGCGGTGCCAAGGCACGGCAAACCTGTCCCCGGCAGTCATTTTAGTGATGATGTATAATCACAACAGGAAATCTAGTCATTGATGTCACATATTAAATTTGGGGTAAATCGGGTGAAAATTGATGATTTTATGGCCATTTGAAATTTTAGGCCCGACCCACCTGACAATGACCCCCCTACTGTTAACTGGGGGTGACCCCCCCCTGATGTAATGAAAAATGTTATAGGATGCAGATTTGAAAGATGCACCTTTAGGTTTTGGTTTCATGTTGATATAACGAATTTGAAAGGAGTTATGGTGAAAAAACTATTTTTACCCAACCCCATTTTTAACATTTTGGGGGCCTACAGCCTAGGCCTTGGGCCAATTTGGCCCAAAATTTAATCATGTGATCAGAAGGTCAAAGCCCATCATCTCTGTAATATTAGTCAAACTCACACCAGTGAAACATATACCCATCCCCGAGCTCCTCCAGGAAAGGAGCCGGGTAATCAGTGGTAGGTGGGGGCACCTAACAACCATTTACTAGATACTGTTCTCTCTCTCTCTCAGGTGCCTCTACACTGAGTGACAAGCTAAATGGTTTCCTGTAACTCATGGAACCATTTACTATGTAGGGTGGTGGCCAACAGAATAGAAAATGTGAGAGTTTCAATCTAAGGGGTGGTTTGGGCTTACTACTCATGTCACTTCAGGAAAAAGTGAGGCTGGTCACTCATGCCTTAAATGTCAGGACTGAGCAGTCCTGTCCTGGGACCTTGCATTCCCGATGGTACAAAAATGGATTGGATGATACTGTAGATGGATGGATGAACTGTGAAAAATGCTTGAATATTTTTTCTCCTTCCTTCTGCTTATGGATGACTCTACACTGAGTGACAAGGCAAATGGTTCTGTACACCAGGAAACCATTTACTACACTGGGTGGTAACCATAAAACCAAATTAAGGCACCTGATGGTTTAGTGGGTAAGATGCTCCAATCAGATTGAGCCTGTGTAGGTTTATGTCCAAGGGGTGGTTGGGGTTTATTCCTCATGTAATGTCACTCAGGGAAGAGTGAGGCTGGTCACTCTCATCTTAAATGTCAGGACCAACTTGCTTGCTTTATAAAAGCTCCAACATGCATGCATATATCACCTGTGGTCACCTACTGGTGGTTCCATGATGCTCAGTATTAAGAACCCTCCTGGTTCAGTCTCTTATAATAGAAGTCAACTGCATAACCTCATCTCAAGTCTTTTTCAGTCTGCTTCTCGCAACTCAGCCTCAGTGTTAATACTTCTCACTCTCCACACCCAGTTGTCATCCTCCATCCTCTCCACAAGCCCAAACCATCTCAATGTACACTTTCTCATCACATCAATATAAGATTCAAGTAACATCCTTTCTCTTAACCCATCATTCATTATCCTACCTTATCCTACCCCCCCCCAAGACTATCATTCAAGGATGCATTTCATAACCATCTGATTATTCTCATCACTGTACATTTGAGCCTACGAATATCCTCCTCTTTACTATCCAAATCTCACTGCCATACAGCATTACACCCCAAACACATACTGCATACAAGGACCCCTTACCACAGAGGGAGAGCCATCTCAATATCAGGAGAGGCAACAACTCCCTAAACTTTTTCCAATCATATCATAACCTTGCTACTGAGCTAGCTCCAGCCCTACCTCCAGCATATATCATGTCCCACAAATAAAAAAATTCATCCTCACACTCAAGAGACTCTCAAGCAAGATTAACTCCTTCCCACCTTACCCCTCCTGTGTACTCTCCTTTACATACTACAAGCTCAAAACCAAAATCAATTTGCAAACTACCTATAATAACACTACATCTCTCATGCACTCACATATCGAAACCACTGCACAAAGTGGGGCTATTTCCCACACCCTTGTAGCAAACTGTTCATGGCTACACTCCTTTTGCTATGAGAGTACCACCACATGCCCTAGCTTTAATCACCTTCATTTTACCCTCTCATATCTACCACTAGGTAACAGGAGCAAAGTTTTCTAGCCACATGCCCTTGCTGGCACCAACCCTTGTCATAGCAGGATACAATGTGTAGTGTGTAAAGTACATGTAGTGCAGTGTACAGACACAAAAATATATTGGGACAGTATGCTGGCCTACACTCTTTGTCAGTGACACACTGCAAAATATCAGCAAAATGGGATGGTCAGTAGATAGTCCTGAGACCTAGCAAAATGGAAGGTCCGCCTCTTCCTGTCACCACCTTTCCCATCCTCCTTGGAAGTGCCACCTTGATTGGCTGAAGCTATAGCCTACTCCATGCATTTCCCATCCCTGTCTGACTTTTTCCACTTCACATACAGCAGAAAAGCATATGATATAACCTTATGTTCAGCTTTGCCTTATCTAGCAATGTAACATTTGTTTCTGAATGCTTCTTGAGTAACAAAATTTTTATAAAAAATATTTCTTCACCTGAAGTACCAGGTAACTACATGATTCTGCATTTGCTTCACTGTGCAGCTGATGGCTGGAGGATTAGCTACCTCCTCCTCATCATCATCTAATCCAGCATCACCCCATAAGGAGCGAAGCAGCCTGGGGCTAGGCAAGTTGGTCCTGACATTTACAATGAGAGTGCCCAGCCTCACTCATCCCTGAGTGGCATTACATGAGCAATAAACCCCAACCATCCCTTGGATATAAACCTGCACCAGCTCAATCCGACTGGAGCGCCTTAACTGCCCACTTAATCACCGGGTGCCATAATTTGGTTGTATGGTTACCAACCAGTGTAGCAAATGGTTTTCTGGCATACAGGAAACCATTTGGCGTGTCACTCAGTGTCAAGTCACCCGTAGACAGAAAGATGAGCAAAGAATGAGAGAAAAAAAGACAGAAGAGGTAAGATGGAAAGAAAGAGGGAAGAGAGGAATGGGCAGGCACCCAAGAGTGGCACTACATCGAGTGAGTGGATGGTGAGCACCCCCACCAACCACTTTGTTACCTCATACAGTGGTAAAAATGGTAACAGCCAATCCCACTTTACCCCTTAAGTCTAATGACCCAAGGATAGTTTACCACAGTCCACTACATTTGAGGGTGGATGATCAATGTACAATCCTTGATGGCATAACATGGACAAAAACCTCCAGTTAGTTCTTAAGGATCAAAATATGCAAGCCTACTGCTATGACTGGAACATCCAAATCAGTATAACACCAGACACAGCTGATAAATACCATAAGACAGAGCAATAACTGGCATCATACAGGAATTAGAGGCTTCACCAAATCCTCTTTCAGAGGTCTGCCACCAGGTGGTCTAGCATCCCCCAGCCTCTATTAAATATTTTTGTGGGGTTTTAAAGGCCTGTGAAACTGTACCTAATATTAAGTTAATAATAATGTCGCTATTTATAGGAATCTTTTTTCCTATTCAATCAAGTGCACATATATACCTGTAAAGAAAGAATAACCAGGCTTTCAGAGAATCTTAGCTTAGGGGACTAAAATAGTGTGCTGTCTATTTAAATATAATTGAATAAATCATGTGCAATTAGTAAAAGGAGATTACCTTCAGGACTTCTGATGTGTGTGGTTTAGCATGCTTTAAAAAAGAAAGCTGTTCCATTGAAAATTATGTAGTTAACAAATGCTTAGTTAGTGAATCAGCCATACTGAACAAAACAGAAAGGCAATCTGGTATGACACTTTAACCACAGCTGAGTGCTGGGAGGAACTGGGTGTAGTACACTTACTAAATTGTGCAGTGGAGTCAGGGAAACATTTAGAAGAATGGACCATTCCAGAATTACAGGAGTTTCTCAAAGAAAGTGGTGTACCATATTCAGGGTACAACAAGGAAAATCTCAAACAGATGGTGAAAAAGGGCAGGCGCCCGAGAGCAGCACGTCAGGCAGGGCAGCATATGGAAAGGTCCTGCCAAATCTGCAGCTACATATCTATTTTCTTTTGTGGATGCTAACAAATGACAAATATTTTAATCACTGTTATCTTGCTTTATGGATGGGTCCAGTAAAATTGCCAAGGTTTTGTCTCTATGCTATGCTTGCAGAGATGAGTAAACTGATGAAAGCTAAGTTTACAAAATGACACTTATAATCAAATATATATGTAATCAAAAGGCTCCCATATTGTAATTTTTTTATAGCATATCATGCCAACTGAGTAATTTGATGAGCACAATATGTTTTGGGGTGTTATATTTTGTGTCAAAATTAAAAAGATTAAGCACTGGCTACTTTTTTAATGCCTACTCCACATCAAAGCTGGTCGATGGAAGCGAACCTAGTGGCAGATTTCTGAAACAGGATCTGGTGAACTGTCTAATTAGAAATCAATAAATAAAGCAAAAAGACCTAAGAAGTCCTCTAGGTGTTTCCAGCATCACTTTGATTAAGTATTTCCCTGTTCAGCCAATTCCACATCTATTATAAAAAGTATTTTCCTGAATTAATACCAGCACTGTAAAAAATACAAATGCAGTATGGCATATACAGTACACTACTATACAGTACAGTACTATAAAGTAACAGCACACTTAGTGATGATTACATATACTGTATTGTACTGCACTGAAAATTAGTTACCTTATGAAAAGTCCTTCCTTGAATGAAGCGAAGATGATTGTTAGACATATCAATTGTCTCCAACTCACTATATAATCTGAAGTTGCTGAACACATTAAAAGGCAGAATTGGTATCGTATTTCCAGAAAAGATGAGCACCTCAGTCCTGTGGGTGGAAATATATGCTAAGTGATTATGCTGAGCTGCAGATGACATTTGTACAATAATGCACTTGCTGTGAAAATGGCACACTGGGTGGGGGAAAACCTCCTAAAATAAAATCTATCTTGGGTTAATAACTTGGAAATTTATACATAAGAAGTTACAAATGCACCTGCTTTCAAGCTGGGAAATGCAGTCTCTACAGTACAGTATATCATAGATTTTTATAAGGTGCCATATATCAACAAAATTTTTGTTATAGCAAGAATCTCTTCCGATGTCAAAGCGAATGAACTTGAGCCACCTTATAAAGAAGTCACCTCTCTTGCTGTCTGAACCTCCCTGGTTTATTGAGGACAGAAGTACCAGAAGCATTTCAGCACTGAGACGGCAAATATTTAGTCTGTGTATATATACAGTAGGCGCGGAAAGTATTGACGCTAAAGGGCCGACGTCATTCTTTTTCGCGTTAAGTGAAGTAGGGTCAATACTAACCTCCCCTGTGATGCAAAATGAGCTGACGCTTTTTCAACAGGAGCTGGCAACCCTGCTTGATAGGTTTGGCACCACAGGAGCAGGCTCAGTAATGTTTGGGCAGCCACAGGAGGAGGATTGTCTCTGTGTGTGATGCACCACGAGGGCATGTTTTGACTCAAATAACACAGTTATTTGGTTACCTACCACATTCTCATCATGCGTAAAGTAACCACAAGCAAGGACAAATGTGAGGAAGTGATTACTTTACACAAAGCTGGCCACAAACTCCCATTTATTGCAAATCAAACAGGTGTTAGACTGAGGACAGTGCAGAGACTAGTGAAGCAGTTCAAGGACAGTCGGGAGGCCATTCCTCCCACTCCACTTCCCAAGCCTGGGAGACCTCGTAAGACAACCTTCAGGACCCGTCAGCTGATCTCAAGGCAAGTTAGCAAGGATCCAAGGCTAACAGCACGGGATTTAAAAGAAAAGAACCCACAGTTGCTGGCAGATGTGTCTGTCAGAAGTGTGCAGCAGCTGTTGCATGACGATCTGGGCTGCAGGAGTTTTTGTGCTCATAAAAAACCACTGCTAACTGCACTCCAGAAGAAAAAGAGAGTAAATTTTTGTAAGAAATATCTTGCCTGGAGTGAGGAGCAATCTTGCCTGGAGTGAGGAGCAATGGAAAACTGTGCTTTGGAGTGATGAGTCAACATTTACTGTCACTGGTACCCCTTCATCACGAGTGTACCGCAAACCAGGCAGT
The DNA here is from genome assembly GCA_018397915.1 of Birgus latro. Lineage (NCBI taxonomy): Eukaryota > Metazoa > Arthropoda > Malacostraca > Decapoda > Coenobitidae > Birgus > Birgus latro. The sequence continues at coordinate 25,178 of JAGKTI010011160.1, forward strand.
GACCCCCTGGATCCTAAGTACACTTCCAAGTTTGTTCAATACCCAGCCTCACTCATGGCTTGGGGCTGCTTTACATATTATGGTGATGGTAGGTTGGTAATTCTACCTGCAAATGAAAAAGTGAACCAGAACAATTATTTGGAGCTCTTATGTGATGTTTTAAGTGACTCTTTTGATAAAACCAAGGCAAGAGTATTTATGCGAGATTCTGCCCCTGCACATGTTGCAAAGTCAGTGAAACAGTGGCTAACAGACTGTGAGGTTCCCTTTATTCAAGATTGGCCCAGAAACAGCCCAGATATCAATCCCATTGAGAATTTATGGGCGCACATGAAGCGGCAGCTGCGTAGTATGGACACATCATCTTTGCCTAAACTTGAGGCTGCAGTCAAGCAGCTATGGAGCAGTTTTAGTCCGTCTGTCCTGCAAAACTACGCCATCAGTCTCCCCAGACGCCTTAAGAAGATAATAAAGGTGAAGGGGAATGCCAGTAAATACTAAATTCAATGGTGAGTGTTAATTTATTTGTTTCTCCTTGCTAACCACAAGAATGTTTTCTTTTTTTAAGATGGCGTGAACACTTTCCGCGCCTACTGTATATATACAGTAGGCGCGGAAGGTATTGACGTTTTTTTGCCGACGTCATTCTTTTTCGCATTAAGTGAAGTAGGGTCAATACTACCCTCCCCTGTGATGCGAAATGAGCTGACGCTTTTTCAACGGGAGCTGGCAACCCTGCTTGATAGGTTTGGCACCACAGGAGCAGGCTCAGTAATGTTTGGGCAGCCACAGGAGGAGGATTGTCCCTGTGTGTGATGCACCACGAGGGCATGTTTTGACTCAAATACCACAGTTATTTGGTTACCTACCACATTCTCATCATCCCTAAAGTAACCACAAGCAAGGACAAATGTGTGGAAGTGATTACTTTATACAAAGCTGGCCACAAACTCCCATTTTTTGCAAACCAAACAGGTGTTAGACTGAGGACAGTGCAGAGACTGGTGAAGCGGTTCAAGGACAGTGGGGAGGCCATTCCTCCCACTCCACTTCCCAAGCCTGGGAGACCTCGTAAGACAACCTTTAGGACCCGTCAGCTAATCTCAAGGCAAGTTAGCAAGGATCCAAGGCTAACAGCACTGGATTTAAAAGAAAAGAACCCACAGTTGCTGGCAGATGTGTCTGTCAGAAGTGTGCAGCAGCTGTTGCATGACAATCTGGGCTACAGGAGTTTTTGTGCTCGTAAAAAACCACTGCTAACTGCACTTCAGAAGAAAAAGAGAGTAAATTTTTGTAAGAAATATCTTGCCTGGAGTGAGGAGCAATGGAAAACTGTGCTTTGGAGTGATGAGTCAACATTTACTGTCACTGGTACCCCTTCATCACGAGTGTACCGCAAACCAGGCAGTGACCCCCTGGATCCTAAGTACACTTCCAAGTTTGTTAAATACCCAGCCTCACTCATGGCTTGGGGCTGCTTTACATATTATGGTGTTGGTAGGTTGGTAATTCTACCTGCAAATGAAAAAGTGAACCAGAACAATTATTTGGAGCTCTTATGTGATGTTTTAAGTGACTCTTTTGATAAAACCAAGGCAAGAGTATTTATGCAAGATTCTGCCCCTGCACATGTTGCAAAGTCAGTGAAACAGTGGCTAACAGACTGTGAGGTTCCCTTTATTCGAGATTGGCCCGGAAACAGCCCAGATATCAATCCCATTGAGAATTTATGGGCGCACATGAAGCGGCAGCTGCGTAGTATGGACACATCATCTTTGCCTAAACTTGAGGCTGCAGTCAAGCAGCTATGGAGCAGTTTTAGTCC
>JAGKTI010011161.1:0-26998 GCA_018397915.1 Birgus latro
AGTTACACAAGCCTGTTTGCTGATGATGCAAAGATCTTGAGAAAGGTAGAGGTTGAAGAGGACTGTAAAATGCTACAGGAGGATCTGAATAGGAGACATGATTGGAGCCGGATGTGGGAAATGAAATTCATTGCAAAAAAATGTAAAATGTTGGAAATGGGTAAAAGTACCAAGAGGCCATCATTGAATTATTTGATGGGTAATGAACCAATTAGAAAAGTGAGAGAAGAGGAGAAAGATTTGGGAGTGCTGGTCCAGAATAGTTTGTCACCTGAAAAGCACATAAATAAGATAGTTAGAGAGACACATAAACTCTTGACCAGTATAAGAGTGGCATTTCATTACATGGATGAGGAGATGACGAAAAAATTGATAGTGGCCATGATCCACCCCAGGTTAGAATATGCAGCGGTAGTGTGGTCCCCACACAAAAAGAAAGATATAACCAAGATTGAGAGAATACAAAGAACAGCAACCAAGATGGCCCCCAGTCTGGCAGATTTTGACATCCTTAGAGGAAAGGAGAGAGAGGGGCGACATTACTGCAGTGTTCAGGACCATGATAGGAGTAGATAAAATTGACAGAGAAAATCTGTTTGTGTGGGATGAGAGGGTAACATTAGGACATGGTATGAAACTAAAGAAGCCAAGCTGCTTGAAGGACATCAAGAAATATAGCTTTCCTTATAGATGCATAGACTTGTGGAATAGCCTGGACAAAGAGATCGTCCTGTCTAAAAACTTAAACGAGTTTAAGGCAAAATTTGACTTATTGAGAACAGAGACGCGACCCCACGAGCGTAGCTCATTTCCTGTACTGTATATCACAATTAGGTAAATACACACACACACACACACACACACACACACACACACACACACACACACGGAGCTGCTCCTGGATCAAGGGGAAATAATCACTGAATCAGCGGCGAAAAGGAGACCAACCTATTGTGATTATGTTGTTGTTAGCGTGTGGTGGTCCTGTCGGATATTAGTAAAAAAAAACGCAGGTTTCGGCCATAAAGTACAAGACATAGTGAAAAAAAGTCTCCATATGGTTAAATCTTGGCGGAGAGAGACGGAAGGTTGTTTACAACTGGCGAGGGGGAATTTGAGGACTTCAATGATGATGTAAGTACCGGAAGTGATAAGCTGAACCAAACAAGAATAGCAGGAGTAGAGAAAATGGCGGAGAGGAATGTCCAGGAGTTTAAAAAGGTATGGGAAGTAATTAGACAGTTGCAGGAACGGACCTTAGATCAAGAGAGAGAGATCAAAGGCCTACAGAATAAACTGGAAATAGTTTGCACACTTAGTGATGAGCAAGAAAAAGAAGTCACAGAATTGAAGGTGAGTAACGAGGTTGGAAGAAGAAAGGGACAGAATGAAAAGTAAACTAGATGAGTATGAATCAAAATCGAGGATGCAAGTGAGCATATTAAAGAAATCAAGGAGCAACATAAGGGGTGGAAGAAAGTACAGGAGGAAGGAAATGTAAATTTGAATGAGATCATAGAACAACATAGCAAGGAAAAAGTGGAGAAGGAAGTGGTTAGGGTACTAAGAAGTAGAGAATCTTTGGTTAGGGATGTAGCAGACAAGAATAAATGTGTGATAATTTCAGGAATAAAAGAAAAACGTATGACAGTAAGATCCGAGAGAGAGAGAGAAGAACTGAGCAAGGCTAAAGAAATAATATCAGTGGTTATGGAGGGGTAACAATGAAGCCCAAGAAGAGATTGAAGAAGTGTTTAGGTTAGGAAAGTTTGAGGATGGTGGGACAAGGCCCTTGAAAGTAAAGTTTAAGTCCCAGGTAATGGTGAATGAAATCATAAATAGAACGTGGAAATTGTCAGATAAAGAGGGGTTTAAAAATGTTTGGATAAGGAGAGATGCAAACGAAGAACAAAGAGCTAAATTAAAGGAGTTAGTAAAGGAAACAATGATAAAAAACGAACAGCAAACAGAAGAAGAGAATACAGTGTTCTATTGGAGAGTTATGGATCAGAAATTGAGAAAGTGGTACCGACGGAGGGAAGGAGAGGAGAGAGTATAAAAAAATATGAAAAAATTTGAAAGTGGGGTACACAAACATTGATGGGCTAATATCGACAAGGTTAGAAATCAATAATTTTTTGATGGTTCACGAACCTGATGTTATGTGCTTTGTAGAGACTAAATTGAAAGAAGATATTGATATTCATATGGGAGATGGGAAATACAAATTATGGAGAAGAGAGAGAAAAGAAAAAAACAGGAGGAGGAGTGATGATAGCAGTGAAGAACAACATAAATGTAGATACTGTGGAAATGGCAGAAGGCAGGGCCGAAGCGATAAATATGAAATTAGAAACTGGGGAAAATGGTTAGAGAGATATGGCAGTGGTATATGTTCCCCCTAAGACGAGAGCATGGAATGACAGTGAATACCAGATGTTGTCAGACATGGTTAGTTATCTACAGAAAGTGATTGAGAAAAGCAACAATATAATCCTAGTGGGTGACTTTAATTGTAAAGAGGTGAACTGGGAGGAATGGGACTCAGGAGGCAGTGAAGATTCATGGGGCACTAAATTGTTAAATATAGCAGTGAATAATGTAATGACGCAGTGGGTCAAAGAAGACACAATTCCGAGGTGATGACACACCAGCAAGACTAGATTTGCTGCTATCCAAAGAACCTTATATAATTGAATCTTTGAAATATCTGTGTCCTATAGGAGAAAGTGATCATGTGGTCATTGAGTTCCAGATGATAATAGGGAATGTGGTGCCAAGAGATGAGCTTTATAGGTGAGGAAGAGGAAAGCAAACTTTTCAGAATTGAGAAAATTTTTCGAAAATGCGGATTGGAGAAAATTCAGAGAGACAAAAGAGATACAGAGGAAGTGGGATATCTTTTTAGACCTTTATAATTTGGGAGTGGAAAAATATGTGCTAAGAGTAAGGGGGAGAGAAAACAGGAAAAAGGAGTGGTTTAATAGAAGGTATATGACAGCAAAAAAATAGAGGGACATTGCATGGAGCAAATGGAGAAAGAGAGGTAATAACAGAACAAAGGAAGAATATAAAAGAACTAGAAATGAATGTACAAGGATATGTAGAGAGGAAGAAAGGAATTTTGAAAAAGGTATAATTGACAAATGTAAGGATGAACCCAAATTGTTTTATAGATTTGTTAATGGCAAATTGAAGCAAAAGGAAGGAATCACCAAACTGAAAGTAGAAGAAGAGGTCTACAAGGATGCGGTAATGCAAGCTGAAATAATGAACAAATGTTTCCAGTTGGTTTTCACCAAGGAAAAGGAGTTTGTGGAAGGGGAGGGAGTAATTAGAAATGCAGTGACAAAAGATATAAAAGTGAAAATGCGGGAATTGTATAAATTACTGGAAACTCAAGATGTAAGGAAATCCGCAGGACCGGATGGAATCTCTAATTGGGTACTGAAGGAATGCAGAAAACAAGTGACGGATAAGATTCACAGTTTAATTGTGTGTTCCCTGGAAGAGGGGAAAGTGCCTCGGGAATGGAAGAGGGCAAATGTGGTACCAATCTATAAGGGAGGAAACAAGGAAGAACCCCTGAATTATAGACCAGTGTCTCTAACCAGCATGGTTGTGAAATTGTGTGAGAGAATCCTGAAAGATAGATAGATGGATAAAATATTTGGAGGGGATGAATATTCTGACTGAAAATCAGTTTGGATTCAGAAGTGGGAGGTCATGTGTTTCCAACTTATTGAGCTTTTACTCAAGGGCATTTGACGTGCTACAGGAGAGAGACAGTTGGGTGGATTGTGTGTATTTAGATCTGGAGAAGGCCTTCGACAAGGTACCCCACAAGAGACTAATATGGAAATTAGAGCATATCGGAGGACTGAACGGAAGCCTCCTGGAATGGATGAGAGACTTTTTGAGTGACAGACAAATGAGGACAGTAATAAAGGACGGGACATCTGGATGGAGGGAAGTAACAAGTGGTGTCCCACAGGGCTCAGTGTTAACACCAGTAGTGTTCCTGATTTACGTAAATGATACAGTAGATGGAGTGAACAGTTACGCAAGTCTGTTTGCTGATGATGCAAAGATCTTGAGAAAGGTAGAGGTTGAAGAGGACTGTAAAATGCTGCAGGAGGATCTGGATAGGATACATGATTGGGGCCAGATGTGAGAAATTAAATTCAACGCAGAAAAATATAAAATATTGGAAATGGGTAAAAGTACCAAGAGGCCATCATTGAATTATTTGATGGGTAATGAACCAATTAGAAAAGCGAGAGAAGAGAAAGATTTGAGAGTGCTGGTCCATAATAGTTTGTCACCTGAAAAGCACATAAATAAGATAGTCAGAGAGACATATGAACTCGTGACCAATAAGTTAGAGAGACATATAAACTCTTGACCAATATAAGAGTGGCATTTCATTACATGGATGAGGAGATGATGAAAAAATTGATAGTGGCCATGATCCACCCCAGGTTAGAATATGCAGCAGTAGTGTGGTCCCCACACAAAAAGAAAGATATAACCAAGATTGAGAGAATACAAAGAACAGCAGCCAAGATGGTCCCTAGTTTGGCAGATTTGTCGTACAGAGAGAGGCTGGAAAGGTTGGATTTGCTTTCCTTAGAGGAAAGGAAAGAGAGGGCCGACATGATTGCAGTGTTCAGGACCATGATAGGAGTAGATAAAATTGACAGAGAAAGTCTGTTTGTGTGGGATGAGAGGGTAACAAGGGGACATGGAATGAAACTAAAGAAGCCAAGCTGCTTGAAGGACTTCAAGAAAAAATAATTTTCCTTATAGATGCATAGACCTGTGGAAGAGTCTGGGCAAGGAAAGCGTCCAGTCTAAAAACTTAAACGAGTTTAAGGCAAAATTTGACTTATTGAGAACAGAGACGGTACCCCACGAGTGTAGCTCATTTCCTGTATATCGCAATTAGGTAAATACACACACACACACACACACACACACACACAGACGGAGCTCTTTGTGGATTGAGGGGAAATAATCACCGAGTCAGTGGCAAAAAGGAAACCAGCCTATTTGTGATTATGTGAATGAAGACCTTACTTGTGGTTCCGTCTTATATTAGTGAAAAAAATGCAGGTTTTGTTCATACAAGAGTACAAGACATACTGAAAATAAAAAGTTTTCTTATTTTGTATCATAGCAGAAAGGGATAGTTCATTCTTTTCATCTTGTGGTGGTGAATTTGGTGGCTTCTCCGATGAAGATAAGGATAATGGAAGTATTAAACTGAACCCAACAGGAGTAGCAGGAGTGGAGTAAATGGCAGAGAGGAATGTCCAGGAGTTAAAAAAAGGTATGGTCAATAATTTGAGAGTTGCAGGAACGGACCTTAAAACAGGAAAAAGAGATTAAGATAATGCAGAGCAAATTGGAAAGCGTCAGCACACGCAGTTCTGAACAAGAACAGCAGGTTACAGAATTAAAAGTGAGTAACGAATTTGCCTCAAATGAAATAAAACAGCTCAAGAGGGAAAATAAGAGGTTGGAAGAAGAAAGGGCAGGAAGAAAAGTAAACAAGGTGAGCATGAATCAAAATCAAAGATGCAAGATGAAAACATTAAGGAAATCAGGGTGCAACAGATTGGGTGGAAGAAAATTCAAGAGAAAGGAAGTATAAATTTGAGAGAGATTATAGAACAACGAAGCAAGGAAAAGATGGATATGGAAGTGGTTAGGGTACTAAGAAGTAGAGAAGCTTTAGTCATGGATGTTGCAGCCAATAAAAAAATGTTTGATAATCTCAGGAGTAAAAGAAAAACGTACGACAGTAAGATCAGAAGGGGAAAGAGAAGAACTGAGTAAGGCTAAAGAGATAATATCAGTAGTTATGGAGGGTAACAAGTAACAACAAAGCTTGAGAAGAGATTGAAAAAGTGTTTAGGCGAGGAAAGTACGAGGAAGGAGGGGCGAGGCCAGTTAAATTTACGTCTCAGGTAATGGTAAATGAAATCAACAACAGAACATGGAAATAATCAGACAAAGAGGAGTTCAAGAATCTTTGGATAGGGAGAGATGCAAATGAGGAAGAAAGAGGTAAAAATAAAGGAGTTAGTAAAGGAAGCAAAGGCAAAAAACAAACAGAGAATGGAGGAAGAGAAGACAGTGTTTTGTTGGTGAGTTATGGATAAAAAATTGAGGAAGTGGTAATGACGGAGAGAGGGAGAGAAGAGGGACTAAAGAGCAACGAGAAAAGTTGGAAATTGGCATATACTAATGTTGACGGTTTAATATCGGCATGGTTAGAAATCAACTATTTTGTGAGGGTACATGAACCAGACATTATGTGCTTTGTAGAGTCAGAGTTAAAAGAGGATATTGATATTCATATGGAGATGGTAAATACAAACTGTGGAGAAGAGACAGAAAAGAAAATACGGGAGGAGGGGTGATGATAGCAGTGAAGAACAATATGAATATGGAACTGGGAGAGGGTAGGGCTGAAGTGATAAATATGAAATTAGAAACTGGAGAGAATGATGAGAGACATCGCAGTAGTATAATTATGTTCTCCCTAAGACAAGGGCATAGAATGACAATACCAGGAGACATTGTCAGACATGGTTAGATGTCTACAGAAAGTGATTGAGAAAAGCAGCAATATAATTTTGATGGGCAATTTTAATTGTAAAGAGGTGAACTGGAAGGAGTGGGACTCAAGAGGCAGTGAAGATTTGTGGGGCACTATATTGTTAAGTACAGTAATCCCTGTAATACGTGGACTCCCCATTTCCCAGATATTTTGGGCCCAGGCCTTTAGAACCCAAAAATGACCTTAAAAAAAAAAAAAAATCAACATTTTTTTCAACCATACTTTGAACTTGGGGCATGGCACCGAGCAGTTGTGCTTTTGTGTGTAGTAGAGAGGCCCCCTGCTTCCTCCTTCCCTCCCCAGTTCTCACCTAACTATTGTTGTGACTAGACACTCGTCGCAGTGGCTGCCACACATGCTCGTTTTTGTGAATAAACAGTGAATAAACTGCAATACCTCGCCACTAGACCACATGGGAATTTACAGGGTTGTGCAGTGTTAGGAAATCAGAATTTAGATTGCAAAGGATTAAGTGCAGAGTGCAATCTGGCATGTTGCAACTGGTATGCACAAGTAAGAACAGAATGTGCAGTGTTAGACAGTTAAAATTCACAGTGCAAAGAAGTAAGTGCATCACAACACTGGATTACTGTATGTGTTTCAGGAGCATTTTCACCACTGACAGAGCCTTAGAGGAGGCGTGTTAATCTTTGTAATGGCCACGAACGTGTTGTAAGTACCCTGTACACTGCTAAATATTTTCCATACTCCTAATTCGTCATTCTCTGGTTCCTTTCATTAATTCATGCTTTATGTCCCTTATTTGTGTGAATAGGGTCTTAAATAGGTGCTGTGCATGTCTGGTAGGAGTTATGTAGGTGGTTTTCAGAGTTAGGCTAGGTTAGGGTCCATAAGAACCTGTCCAGGAAGCATTTCCCAGTTCCCGGACAAACCCAATTTCCGGACATGCCTTTGGCTCTCCATCGGTTATTGGAGAGAGTACTGTATAACAGTGAGTAATGCTATGAGCCATTGGGTCAAAGAAGAGACAAGATTCAGAGGTGATGATATACCAGCAAGACTAGATTTACTGCTAACCAAAGAACCTCACGTAATTGAATCTTTGAAATATCTGTGCCCTGTAGGAAAAAGTGATCATGTAATCGTTGAGTTCCAGATGGTAAAAGGGAACGTGGTGCCAAGAGATGAGCTTTATAGGCAGGGAAGATACAACTTTGGGAAAGCAAACTTTACAGGACTGAGAAAATTTTTCGAAAATGTGGATTGGAGAAAATTCAGAGACAAAAGCGATACAGAGGAAGTGGGATATCTTTTTAGACCTCTATAATTTGATAGTGGAAGAATATGTGCCAAGAGTAAGGGGGAGAGAAAACAGGAAAAAGGAGTGGTTTAATAGAAGGTGTATGACAGCAAAAAAAGAGAGGGACATTGCATGGAACAAATGGAGAAAGAGAGGTAATAACAGAACAAAGGAAGAATATTAAAGAACTAGAAATGAATGTACAAGGATATGTAGAGAAGAAGAAAGGAACTTTGAAAAAGATATAATTGACAAATGTAAGGATGAACCCAAATTGTTTTATAGATTTGTTAGTGGCAAATTGAAGCAAAAGAAAGGAATCACCAAACTGAAAGTAGCAGGAGAGGTCTACAAGGATGTGGTAATGCAAGCTGAAATAATGAACAGATGTTTCCAATCGGTTTTCACCAAGGAAGGAGTTTGTGGAAGGGGAGGGAGTCATTAGAAATGTAGTGATAAAAGATATAAAAGTGAAAGTGCGGGAAGTGTATAAATTACTGGAAACACAAGATGTAAGGAAAGCCCCAGGACTTGATGGAATCTCTAATTGGGTACTGAAGGAATGCAGAGAACAACTGGCAGATAAGATTCACAGTTTAATTGTGTGTTCCCTGGAAGAGGGGAAAGTGCCTCTGGAATGGAAGAGGGCAAATGTGGTACCAATCTATGAGGGCAGAAACAAGGAAGAACCCCTGAATTATAGACCAGTGTCTCTAACCAGCATGGTTGCGAAATTGTGTGAGAGAATCCTGAAAGATAGATGGATAAAATATCTGGAGGGGATGAATATTCTGACTGAAAGTCAGTTTGGATTCAGAAGTGGGAGGTCATGTGTTTCCAACTTATTGAGCTTTTACTCAAGGGCGATTGACGTGCTACAGGAGAGAGACAGTTGGGTGAATTGTGTGTATTTAGATCTGGAGAAGGCCTTCGACAAGGTACCCCACAAGAGACTAATATGGAAATTAGAGCATATCGGAGGACTGAAGGGAAGCCTCCTAGAATGGATGAGAGACTTTTTGAGTGACAGACAAATGAGAACGTGGTGCCAAGAGATGAGCTAATGCAGGGAAGACATGACTTTGGGAAACTAAACTACAGGATTGTGAAAATTTTTCTAAAATGCAGATTGGAGAAAGTTCAGAGAAACAAGAGAGATTCAGAGGAAATGGGATATAATTCTTGACGTCTGCAATTCGGGAGTGGAAAGGTATGTGCCAAGAATAAGTGGGAAAGAAAACAAGAAAACGGATTCATCTTATAGAAGGTGTATGATAGCAATAAAAGAGAGGGACATGGCATGAACAACTAGAGAAAGAGTTAAAAATAGACCAAAAGAAAAATGTAGAAGAACTAGAAATGACTATACAAGAATACATAGAGAAGATAACAGGAACTTTGAAAAAGGTATAGTTGACAAATGCAAGGAAGAACCAAAATTGTTTTATAGATTTGTTAATGGCAAATCGAAACAAAATGAGGGAAGCACCAAATGTAAAGTAGAAGGAGAGGTCTATAAAGATGTGGCAATGCAGGCAGAAATAATGAACAAATGTTTCCAATCGGTTTTCACTAAAGAAATTTTGTGGAGGGGGAGGGGAGGGACTAGAAATGTGGTGATAAAAAATATAAAAGTGGAAGTGCAGGAAGTGTATAAATTACTAGAAACTCAAGATGTAAGGAAAGCCCCAGGACCGGACGTAATCTCTAATTGGGTACTGAAGGAATGCAGCAAACAACTGCTGGATAAGATTCACAGTTTAATTGTGTGTTCTCTGGAAGAAGGGAAAGTGTCTCAGGAATGGAAGAGGGCCAGTGTGGTACCAGTTTATAAGGGAGAAAACATGGAAGATCCCCTGAATTAAAGACCAGTGTCCCTTTCCAGGATAGTTGCAAAATTGTGCGAGAGAATCGTGAAAGACAGACGGATAAAATATCTAAAGGAAATGAACATTTTGGCTGAAAGTCAGTTTGGATTCAGAAGTGGAAGGTCGTGCCTTTCCAACTTGTAGTGCTTTTACTCAAGAGCGGTTAACATGCTACAGGAGATAGACAGTTGGTTTGATTGTACAGTATTTAGATTTGGAGAAAGCCTTTGACAAGGTACCCCACAAGTGACTAATGTGGAAATTGGAGCACATAGGAGGACTGAAATGAAACCTCAAGAAGTGGATGAGAGACTTTTTGAGAGACAGACAAATAAGGACAGTAATAAAGGATGTCTGGATGGAGGGAGGTAACAATTGGCATCCCACAGAGCTTGGTGTTAGCACCAGCAGTGTTCCTGATTTACGTAAACGATATGGTAGGTGGAATGAACAGTTATGCAAGTCTGTTTGCTGATGATGCAAAGATTTTGAGGAGAGTGGAAGTTGAGGAAGACTGTAAAATGCTGCAAGAGGACCTGGATAGGATACATGATTGGAGCCGGATGTGGGAAATGATTTTCAACACAAAAAAATGTAAAATGTTAGAAATGGGTAAAAGTACTAAGAGGCCATCACTGAACTGTTTGATGGGTAATGAACCAGTCACAAAAGCAAGAGAAGAGAAAGGTTTGGGAGTGCTGGTCCAGGATAGTTTGTCACCATAAAAACAAATTAACAAGATAGAGAGACGTATTATCTCATGACTAACATAAGAGTAACATTTCATTACATGGATGAGGAGATGATGACAAAATTGATGGTGGCCATGATCCACTCCAGGTTGGAATATGCAGTTGTAGTGTAGTCCCCACACAAAAAGAAGGATATAAACAAGATGGAGAGGATACAAAAAACGGCAACCAAGATGGTTGCTAACCTGGCAGATCTGTCGTACAGAAAGAGGCTGGATAAGCAGGATCTGCCTTCCTTAGAAGAAATGAGAAAGAGGGATGACATTCCTGGTGTACAGGAAACAATTTTGCTTGTTACTCAGAGTAGAGTCACCCACAGGCAGAAGGAAGAGGAAAGAATGAAGGAAAGAAAGACAGAAGAGAGTGTAAAGTCACCTGTAGGGAAAGGAAGGGGAAAGAATGAAGAAAAGAAAGACAAAAGAGGAAGGAAGGAAGAGAGGAAAGGACAGACACCCAAAGCAGCATTACATCAAGCGAATGGATGGTGGGAGCCCTCTCCTACCGATCAGCATACAACAAATTTGAGATATTTCATTCATTACTAACTCCATCCCTCTCTCCATTACTCGCACTTTTACTTCTCTCATCACCCCATCCACATACTATATATATTTCTAACAACTATGGGGACATCACACAGCTTTGTTGCACGCCCACATTGATCGTGAACCAGTCACTTAGGTGCCCATTTACCTTTACACATGCCCCACTACCATCATAGAAACTCTTGACGGCACCTAACAGCTTACAATCTACACCATACATGTGCAAAACCATCCTTCTGTCTCTACTTTGTCATAAGCTTTTTCCAGATCCATAAATGCCATAAACACCTTATTACCCTTCGCACAACCCTTCTCCACTATTTGTCTCACAGATGGTATTTGATCCACACATCCTCTGTCACTCCTAAAGCCACCCTGTTCATCATTCACATGGTCGTCTGTTATCTCTCTTACTTTCCCAGTAAAAAGGACACTCTCATTTCTTCTTCAACACTCAGCAGTGTATGTATACCATTGTTCGTGTATCTCTCACTGATCCATGTGAAGAATGGTCGAAACATAGCATAATTACGGTATATTACGTTCAGTAGTTTGATGCAAGGTTCCCAGTATTTAGTTTTTTGTGAAGATGGCCCACCAGCAGTCCAGTATGAGATTTCTTACATTTATAAGAATGACAGTCATTTATAATCAATCATCCTAGATAGAGAGAACTGAGAATTTACAGCAGTCTGAGTGCACATAATATACATCTTCAGTAAATTTTTGTGGCACACTAAGTATATAATGTTGAGAGACAGTTTGGGACTCACCGACTCAGTGGGATCCTATCAAATTTTCACATTTTAATGAAGGGACAAAATGGTAATATCTGTTACAAAATGGATTTGGCCCTGACTGGCACGAAGCCTCCTTTTCACTCCTAGCATCTCATATGGTAACATCCATTACCCTATAACCCTCTTTAAGTGTGGTGGGGGACTGACTGCTGAATTCTGTTACTTTTAAGGGGATATGACCAGTTTACTCCCAGTGATGGAATTACATTATACAATGGCCTCAGAAATTTCTTTGGGAACAAACCCATGCTTAATGCAAGACTTTGACTTGAGTTTGTTGATGTCTAGACCCTCAGACGCTGCTAACTTAATCATGTTTTTATCTTTTCTTAATAAATCTCAAGTTTGTTGATATGGTATTATTGCAATTGCAGACACTCTTGGTCAGTTGGCACGTTGCATGGGAGTAGAGAATTTCCTGGTGTATGCACCTGACTGTGTAACACTTGGACTGGGACTGATGGAACGTAAGGATGACCCAGATGTACGCAAGACCTGCTACCTCCTGTTTGCCTCTTTGGCGTCTGTCATGAAGGGAGATATGGCTGCCCACCTTCCCAAAATTATGGAGCGTATGATGATGTCCCTCAGGAGCACAGATGGAGTGGTGGTAAGTTGTTTATACATATATACAGTGATCCCTTGGTTATCGTGTATAATTGGTACCTGATGTGGCGCATGATAATGAATGCACAGAACCTATGGATTTATCCTAATTTTTCCAAGGCACCTTAGGCTCAAACCCAAATTTTCCCTTTTACAACAGTTTAGACCCACTTAATACAGTACATAATGTTATGGTAAGTACCAGAAATACAGATAGGGTTGGTTAGGTTAATTGAAAGTGGTGACAAAGGTACAGTAAGGGAGAGTATTTAACCCTTTTGCACACAATATGGTGACAAAGGTACAGTAAGGGAGAGTATTTAACCCTTTTGCACACAATAAGTTTCGGCAAGTTTTCCGGATCAGGATTTTATCCCCCCTCATGAAAGCACATATTCTCGCCTTATTTTCACTACTCAAGCATATATATATTGCCATAAAAACTACATCATCTTATTTGCTGATATTTGTTCTAGCTGATAAGCAAAAGAAGAATACAGAAAAGTACGCTTAGAAGTACATTGGGCAGGTATTAATGAGCTTTCTGGAACGTCGGTCTCACTTCCCAGCATCATAGCTCAAATGTTTTCCCTCATACCTCTAATTGTTATTACATGTTTAAAATGTGGTAGGTGGGGGCATTCACCATCCACTCACTCGATGTAGTGCTGCTCTCATGTGTCTGCCCTTTCCTCTCCTTGATTCTTCTTTCCTTCCATCCTCTTCTGTCTTTCATTCCTTCATTCTTTCCTTGTCATTCTGCTTACGGGTGACTTTACACTCCCTCTTCCCTCTTTCTTCCTGTCATTCTTTCCTCTTCCTTCTGCCTGTTGGTGACTCTACAGTGAGTGACAAGCCAAATGGTTTCCTGTACACCAGGAAACCATTTACTACACTGGGTGGTAACCATATAACCAAATTTTGGTGCCAAGTGGTTTAATGGGTAATTACGGCACTGCAATCAGATTGAGCCAATGAGGGTTTATTCAAGGGGTGGTTGGAGTTTATTGCTCACGTAATGCCACTCAGGGATGAGTGAGGCTGGTCACTCTCATCTTAAATGTCAGGACCAGCTTGCCCAGCCCCATGCTCCTACGCTCCTCATTGGGCAACACTGGATTGGATTATGAATGGAAAAAAAATAGAAAGAGAATTTCATCAGCTTTCAGCTTGCCTAGCCCCAGGCTCCTATGCTTATTGGGCAACACTAGATTGGATGATGAATGGAAAAAATTAAGAGAGAGAATTTCATCAGCTTTCAGCTTGCCTAGCCCCAGGCTCCTACGCATCTCATTGGGCAACACTGGATTGGATGATGAATGGAAAAAAAAAATAGAAAGAGAATTTCATCAGCTTTCTAATAATGTTAGCATTTTTTTTTTAATGATTTTTAGTTTTCTAGAAAATAGCCAAAACTGAAAGTACTTACCTACAGGGAAGTGATTTTTTGTTCACGGCGCTTTAGCAAAGAAGTTTGCTGGCAGATGTTGTTTTGATTTCATCAGCTTATATAGAAATTATTGGCTTTCTCATGGTGTTTTCAGATTTTTCATTCACTTCATAGTTTCCAAGTAAGTCGCATAAAACTACATTTCATTCACTGTCACGCAACACCTTTTATCAAGACTAGCACTATGCAAATGATTCGGTATATTTCTCTACAAATGCCTGCTGCACTATATTCATATATTTCACACAAAACCGTACCTAATCTGTCACTGTCTGAGAACTGTTCAATACATTTCATTGAAGGTATGTGGCTCTGTGATGTACTGGACACCTCTCACAGGCCTGAAAGTCTACAGTTTATCTTACCAGCCACTGGCGAGTTTCGTTTTCGTTTTCGTTTTTGAAGGCTCCAACATGCTTGCATGTGTCGGCCTTGGTCACCTAATGGCGGCTCTCCACGCTGCTCGATCTCTGGCAGCCTCCCTATTCAGTCCCTTAACTTACTTAAAAAATTTTACCAGCCAAGAAAAATTTTTACTAGCCGGAGGAAAATTAACAAATAATTTGTCAGCTTGCAAGTTATTTATTGTAGCCCAGGATGAAAATAAATAGCCTAATAGATATGCCTGTATATAATCATAAATATGGAATTTGTATACTGTATACAAATTCCATATTTATTTATTGCTTAAAATAATGAACCTCATCTTTCATTGTCTGCGCAGTTGTGTGCACCAGTTCCGCAGCTTTCATGTGGTTGGTATAAGTGGTTGTGATGGGCACACCTTTTTTTTTTTTTTTTTTAAAAAAGGGGAAAAATTTTTGGGGTGAGAAGTTTTTTCTTTGCCAGCGTGTATGCAGTGGTAATTTTCATCTTCAAATCTTCAGAATCCTTATCTTCTTCCTTCTTTTGCTGACCTAGGAATGTCTTGTCTATGTTTCCTTGACCTTGGCGATTTAATTCAGCATCACGTAGTTCAATACGTTTCCTGCTCTTGCCATTGTAAACTATGTTTTGTTTTTTAAAATTCTGAGATCCAGTTACGAAATCCGTTTTGCCGGCTGCAGTTGGATTTTTCATGCCAATGGAACATTTCATTTTGTTTTCATTTTCATCATACATATGCCACGTAAATTCATTCTTCCATTTTGGAAGAAATGTTCTCTGTGATGCTTTTTTCGGGGAGGCAACAAGATTGATGTTGATGGCGAGGGTTTCATACGGTTTATGTTGGAAGCAAGCAACGCAACATTGATCATGTCATCAGCGTGTGAGAGACAGCGTCTAGTGACTGTTATGATGCCAAGCTGTTTTTAATAGAGTTGCCAGATTGTTAATATTTTTTAATATATATTTTTGTTATGATGTTTCCTAATATGAAGTAGTGGTTAAAGAAACAAATTTTATTAAAATTTTATATATAAAACTTTAACTCGCCACTGGCGAGTGAGAAATAATTTTTACCCGCCAGGTAATTTATTTACTCGCCATGGCGAGTAAAATACTCACAACTTTCAGGCCTGTCTCATCATTCCGCTGTGTTAGTGCTAACTCAGGCAATGCACACAATACTGTATATTTCTCTGTGCACATTCACTGCACTGTATACATTTATTTCACACAAAACCATACGTAATCTATCACTGTCAGAGAACTGTGTAATACATTTCATTCAAGTATGTGGCTGTGTGGCGTATTTGATGCCTCCCTTTCTTCCGCTGTTTGCGGTAACTCAGGCAATGCACACAATATATTTCTCTGCGAAGGTATATTTCACACTAAACCATACACTTTATATCAGTATCACAATGATTCTGGGAACTGTATCTATCACTTGCTTCACTATACAATAAAACCTCAATATAATGGACTTCAGTAGACCGGAATTTGCTTTTATCGGACTTGAGGAGCTACCAGACTAAATTTCTATACTGTATATCAGAAAAAGTCCAATAAAGCCAGAAGCAGTGCAGATTGCCTGAGCACTTCAGCTACAGTATGTTCACCACAATAAGATAAATAAAAGACATGTTATTCAGTGTACAGTAAAGTATTTTTGTATATATTATACTAGTTGATTAATGTAGTGAAGTTATAACACAGTACAGTACTGCAATGGTAGTCAAAACAGTTTAAAAACGTTCATACGATCCGAACTAATGTCTGATATATCAGAAAAAGTCCAGTTTAGCAGGGGGAAGTTCAGACGTCGCTTTTATCAGAATTTCACCTTTTTCAGAATGGGATGGGCCCCAATTATTCCGTTATAGTGAGGTCGTACTGTATAGGTAAAATACAGTACTCTCATCGTTTGGGACAGGGTGATGCAGAGTAGCAAACCCTGCTGTAGCAAACACGACTCCTGCCAAGGCCTAACGGCTGATAACAGGCCCCAGTAATCCCTCTACTATTCGGATGCCCATTATTCGGATCCCTCACTATTCGGACTTCGTGGGCTGTCCGCCCCCCAGAATGCCAAAAAATGTAAAAAAAAAATCTGGAAAAAAATCCGATTTTTTTGGACCGCGTCAGTTTGAATTTCCCGCGTGCGCCGATAGGCTGTGTTTTTGCTTGTGGCGCCTGTCTGTCCGTCCCATTTCCCGCTCCGCTTCTGGCTCATAAACACGCTCCAACAGTGGCGGCCGAAGTGATTGGTTTTTTGGTTATACTCTACCTCCTGCAGGGCTTGATGCTGCTGTTCACCTTCTTCATCATGAGTGTGATGATGGCCCCGCCACCTGAGAAGAGGAAGAAAGTGGTTCTGACTCTGGAGAAGAAGAGGGAGATATTGTAGAAGGTGGACGCCGGGTGGCCGACATCACGGATCCGTCGTGAATTCAACCTCCCTCGCTCCACCTTGTTTGATGTTAAGAAGTCCCGAGACAAACTACAGCAGTACATGGCTGATTTCGCTTCGAAGACTAAACGAAACGTGGAGAGGAAGGTGATGTTTACTCCTAAGTATGCAGACATCGACTGGTCCACGCTGATTTGGTATCGACAACAATGTGCTGCTGGTGTGTTGATATGTGGAACGGAGCTGAAAGCTGCTGCTGAGACCACACGGGAATTTACTGTTATGTACAGTGCAGTGAAGTGATGTGATCCCAGTTATGCAAAAAAAACGTGGAAAGTGCTGGTGAGAAGTGCTGGTGATTGTCAATTGCAAAGGTGTGTCAGGTGCAAGGTCTTCTTGTCAGAGTCTGAGATGATAGAGCGGGTTATACATCAGGACGGCGGCTTCTTTTTCGTAAGTACCCTAACATCATCAAAATTTCTTGTTTTGTTCTTTCCATATCATTAATCTCATGCATAAACTGTGTGCAAGATGATTTCCATAATGATTTTCATGTCTAACCTGTTTTCAGCATGCTGTAAATGTGTTAAAAAATTTCCCTAAATGTTAATCATAATTTCCTGCTTTCAATTTAATTTTTTCATGCATGGTTTTTAAGTGCACCAGCTATGAAAAAGGTGAATGCCAGTGAATTTCATGTCCGGTCATAACCTAACCTAACCTAACCTAACCTAACCTAACCATTTTGTTAATCATAATTTCCTGCTTTTAATTTAATTTTTTCATGCTTGGTTACCACTAGTATTGAAGTGCACCAGCTGTGAAAAAGGTGAATGCCAATGATTTTCATGTCCTGTACCTAAACAAAGCTGCCAACTCAGTGAACAGCTGAGCCTAGCTTACCTCAAATTCATTCTTTTTGGGTAAAATTTAAATTAATTCATCTATCTATCTATCTATTGCCAGACACCATAATCCCGTAAGGGGTGGCCATTTGACTTTGAGTTATTTTTTCTTACGGGGAGGGGCACTAACCCTCCACCATCCCACTTGTTGACACGTAGGGAGCATGTATGGTTTGGTTATATGGTTACCACCCAGCATTGTAAATGGTTTCTTGGCTTACAGGAAACCATTTGGCTTGTCACTCAATGTAATGCCACCTGTAAAGGAAAGAAAAGCAGTAAGAAGTGACAGGAAATATAGGAGAAATAGGAAGAAAGGAGGGCAGGCACAGAAAAAGAATGATAAAGGCTAAGGAAGAAGTAGGCAGCACTACATCAAGTGAGTGGATGATGGTCACCACCACCTACCACTAAAATTAATTCATGCTTTGTTTTAATTATTTTAGTGCACTAGCTGTGAAAAAGGTGAATGCCAGTGAATTTCATGTCCGGTCATAACCTAACCTAACCTAACCATTTTTCTGGTAACAATTTACATCATTTACTATACTTGATGCTTTGTATCCAATAATTTAGTGCATAAAATGTGAGAAAAGATGATTTCTATGTCCGATACTTACTGATATTATGGTGGCAAGTTCTGAGCACCTATGCCTTACTCACCTCTAAATCATCATTTTTTGGTTAAAATTCAATTAATTCATGCTTTTGCATTATTTATGTGAAAAGGGACCTAAATAAGTGCTATACATGTCCGGTAGGGAGGTAGGAAGGTAGTTTTCTGATTTAGGTTAGGTTAGGTTAGGGTCATGAATGACCGGTGCTGGAGCTTCAGGCCCAATATTTGGACCAGACCAATGTCCGGACATGCCTTTGGCTCTATTCCGTCAGATAGTGGAGGGATTACTGTATATTTGCATATTCAATAGACACAATCGCTTCACAATATGTTCATAAACATTATATAATAACGATATTTCAATCATGGCTTCTGCCTCGGACGGGATGGGGAAAGTGCAGGGAGTTTAACCCATGGATTGCGAGCCACAGCTCAGGTTGAGTAGTGTCGCGTTGCAAGCCACAGCTCAGGCTGGGTAGCGTCGTGTTGCAAGCCACAGCTCAGGCTGTGTTGGCCGTGCATCACCGTAAACAACTTGACCCCTTCACAAACTGACGCATGATGCTATACAAAGATGGAGAAAAAGAGATTTTTTTTTCTTTTCACCAGATGATACCCTGGATATTTATCATCATCATCATCATCATCATCTGGACCTCCTTTCCCATCCTATGGCAGGGTGAGGAGTAGCAACGTCCAGACAGCCCAAATTTGCCCAGTCCAATGGGCCCTGTTTCCATTCACTCATCATTCAAGCCCCCGGAATCCTGACTGTATCGGATACACCAAAAACATTCACCATGTTCTGTAGCTTCACATAAACGTATCCAATAGAGTCAACCCGGACACTACCATGTTAAAAAGGGGTGCCAAATCCCTGATTGTGCACTTTTCACATCATTCATCCAGCCCCTGTGTGAAGTACAACTCTAATGTGTGGGGAGGCTCCCCACATGCAGCTCTTCTCAATAGGGTGGAGTCAAAGGATTTTCATCTCATTAACTCTCCTCCTCTTACTGACTCCCTTCAGCCTCTGTCTCTTCGCAGCACTGTTGCATCTTTGTCTCTTTTCTATTGCTACTTCAACGGTCACTGTTCCTCTGAACTGTCTGCTTGCATCCCTCCACCTCTACGATGGGCACGTAGCATCCGTCCCACAACAAACTCTCATCCCTTTTTTGTCCAACTCTTTAATGCAAGAGTTAACCGTTACTCCCAGTCCTTTGTTTATGCAACTGGTCAACTCTGGAACTTTCTTCCTCTGTCTGTATTTCCTACTTCCTATGATCTACAGTCTTTCAAACTCAGTGTGTCCAGGCATCTCAGAATGAACGGTTCTTGAATTTGGCTCTCTTTCATATTGTTTTTGTTTTTTCTTGGAAGGAAGAGTTTGTGGCCCCAAGGCCTTTGGTTCCTTCTTCCTTGCATTAAAAAAAAAAAAAAAAAAAAAGCCAGCTCTATTTCTTGTCAATTCTCTAGTCTCACCAACTTCCAAACCTCTCTTCCTCACACACTTATCCACCATATCCCTCCACCTTCTCCTTGGCCTACCTCGCCTCCTGCCTTCTTCAAATTTGCTCAGATATACCTTTTCCACCACTCTGTTGTTATCCATTTTCTCCACATGACAATACCATCTCAGGACACTGTCTTCGATTCTGGTGCCCACCGACTTCCTCACTCCACATCTTTCACGAATGCACCCTCCTTACTTCAAGTTTATAATAAATATTTTATTTTATTTATTTATTTTTTTCCATTTTTTCACTACTCACATATGTAAACTTGCGCATGGCCCTACGCAAAGATGGAGAGATTTTTTTTCTGTTCAGCAGATGATGCTCTGGATGTTTATCTTCAACTGTATTAAAAAAATAAATAAATTGGTTTTCATGCGCCGCAGCGTGGGATATAAAAGGTAATTGCGCAATCCACGGGTTGAGGGGATGAGGGATGGAGCACTACCCTTCCATCTGGCTGGTCGTGAGAGACTGTGGAATACCAATTCGTTTTGCCCCATGCCAGGACCTCCAGGGTTGCTAAGTGCTTACTTTGTGTTTGTGTGTGTGCGCACGCACACACCTACTAAGTCACGAGTGATGACGTCATCGGAAGGTTCCTGTGATATGCAACCGGGAGCCTTGGCAGTTCACGTCGTGAGGCCGGTGAGTGTGGTTTGCCTAGTTCTTACACTGGTAGCTGAGCGTAGTTGGAAGAATGACGTCATGTTTGACCAAGTGGCCTCCAAAACTTGAAAATGATTCTGCTTATGAGAGCTGGAAAAAAGACATTGGCATTTGGTGTGAACTAACGGACCTAGCAAAAGAAAAACGAGCCTTAGCTATTTACCTGTCATTGTCTGGAAGAGCGAGGGTGGCGTCTTTGCAGATTGATACAGATGTTCTGAAGCAGAAGGATGGTGTTCAGACCCTGCTGAAAAAATTAGATGGTTTATTTCTCGTGGACAAAGGACGTCGACAGTTTGCATCTTTTTATGAGCTGTACAACTTCAGAAGAGCCAGTGATATGAGCATTCGGGAGGTCGTGACAGAATTTGAGCATGTTTATTTTAAATTTACAAAGCAGGACATGGAACTGCCAAATTCTGTGATGGCTTTTATGCTCTTAGCTGCATGCAAACTTTCAGACAATGAGCGACAACTAGTGATGTCCGCGATAACTGAGGTGACATACGAAAATATGAAATCTGCCCTGAATCATATTTTTGCTGGTGAAATTGGCAGGCAGAACGAGGCATCGGTGTGCGCCTGGGAGGTGAAAGACGAACCAGTATTTTCGAGTGACGAAGTTGAGGGTGAGGAAACGCTTTATGCTAGAGGTACTTGACGAGGACGGAGAATGTTGCGGGGTTGTGCAATACATGATCGACGTCGGGGTAGCGGCCGATGTTCAACCGTATCTGCTAGAATTCCTCAATGCTCATCCACCGGCAGGAGGCAGAACCCACTTGGATCTGACGGAAAGGTATCGAGGTGTTTCGTATGTGATTCTAGATTTCATTGGGCACGTGACTGTCCGGATGCATACGAAAACGACGGCAGTCGAGAAGAGAATTCTGAAACAGTGCATCTGTCGTTATTTATGGGCTATGCGGATGATGCCGCTAGTAGAGGTTAGTCACAGACTCTAGTAGAAGAATCTAAGGGATGTGCTCTTCTAGACACAGGGTGTTCGACAACTGTATGTGGAGTTGAATGGATCAATTGCTATCTAAGTGAGCTCACTGATTACGAATGTGATGCTGTAAGAGAAGAAGCGTCATCCTTAACGTTTACTTTTGCTGATGGTGTCACAGTTTCTTCCCTCAAACGTGTTACTCTTCCCTGCTACATTGGAAACATGCGTGCTACCATCGTGACTGATGTTGTCGACTGCAATATTCCCTTGCTGTTGAGTAGACGTTCCATGAAAAAAGCAAAAATGTTGATTAACCTTGGAACTGACCAGGTCAAAATTTGTGGAACTATCATTGATTTAAAGTCCTCATCTTCAGGCCATTACTTACTTCCAATTTCCTTATGACTAGATCGTGAATTTTGTGAAACAATCATGTTGGCATCTCGTGGGGGTGATGTAGAAAAAACCGCTTTGAAGCTTCACAGGCAATTTGGACACCCAACATTGGCAAAACTAATTAAACTGATCACAGATGCAGGAATTAAAAGTTCAAAACTGGAACGGGCTATCAAGGCTGTATCTGATGCTTGTACAGTCTGTTGCAGATTTAAGAAAGCCAAGCCCCGACCTGTAGTCAGTTTGTCCATGGCGTCTAAGTTTAACGAAGCCATAGCCATGGATTTAAAAGCTTGGGGAAGGCATTATTTTTTAGTCCTTGTTGATTTGGCGACCATGTATTGTAATGAGATAGTAATCGCGGATAAGTGTGTGCCCACTATTATCAAAGGAATATTTCGGAGCTGGATTGTTGTGTTTGGCACACCTAGAAAAATTCTTACAGACAATGGCTGTGAATTCAATAGTGCGGAAATGCGAGCATTGGGAGAGGCCTTCAATATCAAGATCATGACAACGTCTGCAGAGAGTCCTTGGAGCAACAGAGTCTGTGAGCGTCAAAATGCAGTCATTGGTGACATTGTTAGGAAGATAATGGCTGATAGCCAGTGTGAATTGGATGTGGCCTTGGCATGGGCAGTATCGGCAAGAAATGCTCTCACCAACTACTCAGGCTTTTCTCCTAACCAACTTGTTTTTGGTCAAAACCCTGGTCTGCCTAATGTGTACACAAATGATCCTCCAGCCTTGGAACCTTCATCACCGTCGAAAATTGTGAGAGACAACTTGAACGTTCTTCATTTAGCTAGACAAGAGTTTATGAAGACCGAATCAGATGAACGCTTGGCTAGGGCTCTGCGGCACAACGTACGTCCGAGTGACCTAAACGACATCCGGAGTGGAGATGAAGTCTTCTACAAAAGAAATGACAGTCAGGAGTGGTACGGTCCCGGAACTGTAATAGGCAGAGATGGGAAACAAATTCTGGTGAGACACGGCGGTGTCTACATTCGAGTGCACGTATGTCGTCTAGCGCGAGCGCCAGAGCAAGATACTACAGTTGAAAGTGGTGTCAGCAGTGATGAGAAGAACAATGTTGTCCAGGAGAAGCCTAATGACGATCCTACACAAGTGTTGAATGACTGTCCATCAGATGACGAGTTGGAAGTGGTGTGGTCCCAATTGATGAGCCTCCCACAGTTTCTGTTCCGATTAATCAGCTTCCCAAAGTTTCTGTTGGTCAACGTATAAAGGGAATACATTCAGAAAGTGGAGAGTTGGTGTCTGGAAGGATTATAAGTCGGGCAGGTAAAGCCACTGGAAAGTACAAACACTGCTATAATTTGAAGAGGGACTCTGATGGCAGCATTGATTGGATAGATTTGTAGAAGGATCTTAGCGAATGGGAAGTGGTTGATGATGACGCAGAAATGCTTGTTCTTTTCTACTCTGAGGCCGTATTATGCGCTAAGGAAAATGAAATTACAAATTGGCAGAATAATGATGTGTATGAGGAAATAGATGATGTTGGGCAGGGTGCCATAACAGTTCGATGGGTTGTGACAGAAAAACTGAAAAATGGAAAGCCTATTGTTAATGCCCGCTTAGTCGCCAGAGGATTTGAGGAAGACACAGTGGATCTCAGAAAAGACTCACCTACTTGTTCAAAGGAAACAGTGCGTTTGGCACTTTCTTTGGCCTTCACCAACCAGTGGGATTACCACACTAGCTGCCTACTTGCAAGGTAACGACATTGAGAGAGTTGTTCATTTACGTCCTCTGCCTGAATATGCAAATGGTAAGTTATGAAGGCTAAAGAAAACTGTTTACGGCCTTTGTGATGCTACTAGGCGTTGGTATCTGTGCGTAAAAGATCAGTTGTTGAGTCTCGGAGCTAAAGTGTCATCACTGGATTCAGCGCTGTTCTCTTGGAGCAATGGCGGCAAAGTCGAAGGCATTGTATGCATCTACGTCGACGACTTCCTTTGGGCTGGTACACATGAGTTCGAACAGCAAGTGATAAATCGTTTGAGTCAAATATTCCTCATCGGCAGTTCAGAATCAAAAGCCTTCAAATACGTTGGTCTCAATGTCATCTCCAACATCGATGGCAGCATAACGCGCGACCAATTCCAGTATACTTCATCTTTGAAACCAGTCACGCTGAGTAAACATCGTGCAGCAGTAAAATCAGGGGAGCTGTCCGAGTCTGAGAAAATATAGTACCGAGCATTAATTGGGCAACTCAGTTGGATTGCCACATACACTCGGCCAGATATTGCCTTTGATGTGTGTGAGTTGAATGTGAATAACAACCGAGCTACCGTAGCGGATTTGCTTAGACTCAATAAGGTGATCTCAAGGGTGAAGACTGACAACATGAAGCTATACATTTCAAGAATGGGGCCGATCGAGGACTGTCATATAGAGTGCTTTTCGGATGCCTCATTAGCCAACCTTGTAGGCAATGGATCTCAGGGAAGTTTTGTGATCTTCCTACGAGATGCTAGTGAGGCAAGATGTCCTATATTCTGGCAGACAAGGAAGATCAGGAGGGTCGTCTAATCTACCTTATCTGCTGAGGCGTTGGCGCTGCTTGAATGTGCTGAAACTGCTGCATATCTCTCCAACATATTGTGTGAGGTTTCTGGATGTGGAAAGATCAAAATAAAGTGTTTCGTTGACAACAAGAGTCTGGTGGACGCCCTTTACTCCTGTAGGAGCGTAGAAGACGGGAGATTGCGCATTGATATTGCTGTGTTGCGGGACATGTTGGAGCGGGGGGAGATTGATGAGGTATCCTGGGTGGATACATCACAACAACTGGCTGATTGTCTCACCAAGAAAGGTGCCTCGACTGAGCGGCTGCGTGCAGCAGTCAGCCGAGACTAGAAAGTTTATAATACTTCAAGAGACATCACATATCTGTATGTGGCCACAGACTGGGTCTTGATAGTAATTAAACAAAAGTGTATGTATTGGATACATAGTGCGTATCAGGTGTTGATGGTACTCACACAAAAGTCTATGCATTGGATACATAGTGTGTATCAGACGCAAATAGACCATCCAGCTTTGTCCTTGGAATCTTCTGTCAAATTAAGAAGAGAGGACGAGAGTGTTAGTGTGTGTGCGCACGCACACACCTGCTAAATCACGAGTGATGATGTCATCGGAAGGTTCTTGTGGTATGCAACCGGGAGCCTTGGCAGTTCACGTCGTGAGGCCGGTGAGTGTGGTTTGCCTAGTTCTTACACTTTGGATGCTAGACTGGCCTGCTAGAATGCACTAAAATTTGACACAAATCGTCCGGAAACTTATTTTTTGACTAATATTTTTCTGCTTTAGAATGCAATTCACATCTAAGTGTTTTGACCTGGACAAACCCAAAGAATGCGAATCGCTTATTTGTGTGCTGATAGGTTAATCTGTTACTGGGTACACATGCCTCACTGAACCCTTGAGCAGCCACTCATCTTGCCCCTAACTGTAGACACATTGAGGTAAATGTGTGCTTTAATATAAGTTGCAACAAAACCTTAAAAAATCTCAAAGTTTATTTTCCATATTTCTCTTATTTTTATGGTGGTTAACAATTGTCACAATGGTTAAATGATGCTTACAGTATTCATTGGTGCTGAAGAGACGGATACAATCTTGTGGTGCGTCAAAGAAAGATGAACACCATCGTGTGATGTGCCGAAAACAGACAGACAGACGCCATCTTTGAATGTTATTTTTGGAATGATTTTACACATTAGTGCTGATTTATCCACACCTAAATTTTGTAACTTAACCTAATTTTCTGTATTTCCTGCCATATAATGCACACTTTTTCCAAAAAAGTTCTGCTTTAAATCTGTATACTGTATATATCATGAAGGTCATGGTTTGGGCTAGGTCTATGGTTTGAGGTGACTGGTACAAAGGCCACCAGTAGTCAGAGCCAAATCACCTGATGGCCTTACTAATTATTACAGCAAGCGCTCGCATAATGCACAGTCACAGAATGTGATTCTCACATAACACGGGAGGTGCCTTTTGTGTCCCAAAGATGTCACAATGCAGAAAAAGTAGATAGAACGCGGTCTGCGGAAGCTGCTCATTTTTTACAGCACCTGACTGGCAAATCATGTGAAAAGGGATAATCGGGACATCGTAGGTGAGCAGTGTGTGAAGAATGATGAAGGAAGGGTAGTGGTGAACAGTGAGGATATTAAAGATGCATGGAGAGAGCATTATAGCTGGTTGTTGAATGAAGAGTTTGATTGGGATAGGGAAGATTTGGAGCCAGCTGATCCAGTGTTTGGCCCTTGGCCTTTGATTGACACTGCTACTGTGAGTGAGGCAATAGGCAGGATGCGGTTGGGGAAGGCGGCAGGTGTGTCTGGGTTGACTGCCAAAATGTTGAAGGCCTCAGGAGATACTGGGGTGAGGTTAGTCACTGACCTGATAAATATGGTTATATATGAGTGTGTTGTCCCAGATGATTGGCTGAAGAGTGTAATTGTAAATGTGTACAAAGGGAAGGGTGATGCCCTGGAAAGGGGAAATTACAGAGGTATAAAGCTCTTAGATCAGATAATGAAAGTAATGGAGAGAGTTCTAGAAGGTATGATTAGAGAAAGAGTGAATATCGATGAGATGCAGTTTGGGTTTATGCCAGGCAGGGGGACCACTGATGCCATATTCATTGTTCGACAGCTTCAGGAAAAATATATTGGAAAGAAAATGGAATTGTATTTTGTTTTTGTTGATTTGGAAAAGGCCTTTGACAGAGTCCCTAGAGAGGTGGTGAAGTGGGCAATGAGAAAGCTAGGGTTGGAAGAGTGGCTAGTTAGGGTGGTTATGGCCATGTACAATGGTGCTCGCACCCAGGTAAGAGTGAATGGAGTTTCGAGTGATGAGTTTTCCGTGAATGTTGGTGTGCATCAGGGGTCAGTTTTGAGTCCCTTGTTGTTTATCATGGTGCTTGAAGCCCTCTCATGTGACTTCAGAGAGGGACTCCCATGGGAGATGTTGTATACTGATGATTTGGTGTTGATTGCAGAGAATGAAGGGGAGGCTGAGGAAAGATGTAAGAAGTGGAGAGATGGTATAGGATACAAGGGCTTAAGGGTAAATGCAGATAAAACAAAAGTGATGATTTCTAGGGTTGGTGGCGGTACAATCAGAGGAGAGGGAGCGTGGCCATGTGCAGTTTGCCATAAGAGTGTGGGAAGTAATTCCATCT
>JAGKTI010011162.1:0-11362 GCA_018397915.1 Birgus latro
TCCTCCTCCTCCTTGTCCTTGTCCTCTTTCTCCTTGTCCTCGTCCTCCTCCTCCTTGTCCTCGTACTCCTTCTCCGGCTCCTCCTTGTCATCATCATCATCATCACAACCATCATCATTATAACCTTTTTTTCAGCTAAGGATAGGGTGAGGTAGGGTCTGTAAAACAAGGAAATAAAAGACATGAAGGAGGATGAACTAACAACACCACAACAAGTAAAATGGGCAACACACCCATTCGCACACCATTCAAGTAACTGGAAGCCTGGTTCTCTCTCACAGGCCAATCATCTTACTACTACTACTACTACTAATACTACCACCACCACTACTACTACTACCACTACCACTACTACTGTCCACAGAAGCAGTGTTACCCTGCAGGGTGGTGATGCTCTTGTGAACACTCATGAGGTGAGGCATGACCTGCTCCAGAGACCCCTGCCACTTGCACGAGGCACCTGGACACGGACACATGTATGGCCGGAACTCGCAGGCGTCCTCGTGTTCCGTCTTATCTGTGTGCAGGAGTGTGGCCGAGCACCCGGACGAGGAATACTTGCAAGGGAACATCACTGCTGAGGCTACCTTTTCCATGGCAAGGTTACGGATATTTCCTGCAGAGGTGAAGGGAAGATTACAATTTATCTATTATAACCAGGTGCCATATTCCCATAAAGGGTGGCTGTTTGTCTTTCAGACTGTTGTTTTATGGGGAGGGGCATTAACCCTCCACCAACCCACTTGCTGACACATAAGGAACACTTATAGGTTGGTTATATGATAACCACCCTGCATTGTAAATGATTTCCTGGCTTACAGGAAACCATTAAGGGTGTCACTCAATGTAAAGCCACCTGAAAAGGAAAGAAGAGTAATGAAATGTGACAGGAAAGATGGGAGAAACAGGAAGACAGAAGGGCAGACACAGAAAAAGAATGATATACTGTAGGTGAAGGATGAAGTAGGCAGCACTACATCAAGTGAGTGGATGATGGATGCCACCACCTACAACAGATCTTATTAACATCTCCATCTATCAGTCTTAAGCCAGATGCTTTAATCCCGTAAGGGGTGGCCACAAACAAATCGTCTTCATATCGCTCTGTCCCCTGCCATTTCACTGCCTTCCCCCCAACTTACACCCCCCCTCTCTCATATACCTCTCTACTCCATCCCTCCATCTCATCCCCAGTACAATACACATAATTGAAATTCTGTATTTAACTGAACAACTGCCTGAGAAACCCTGGCAAAGAAACATACCCTATACTACTGAGGTAACTTTTTTCACATCAAGATTTTGGATACTTCTGGTAAAAGTGAAAGAAATAATACTCCAGATCTCTTCAACAAGCATACCTATTTGTGATACTATATTGTAGCTACTATAATTCAGCAGGCAAAGGAGGAATAACTGCAAAAGAACATTACTACCGAGGCAAACCCTTCCACTGCACGGTTGATACATCCTGAGAGAGAGAGAGAGAGAAACCCTTAGCCAGTACTAACCAAGTGGCCCCCTACACGTTGGACAGCATGTGAGTTTGGGTCGGCAGTTAGCACACACAAGATGTCCACTCTGGCACTGAAGGATGGGTGGCAGCACATAGTCGAAGCACACAGGACACTCAAAGAGGCTGGCTAGCTCTGTGGTGCCCCCGGAGGAAGAACCCGAGGGCGGTGACTGGGGATGCACCGCCCGCCCACTCTTACTGGCAAAGGCGCTCATTCTGGCTGGCTCGGTTACACTCTGAAATGAAAATACAGTCAGTTCTTACTATAGCCTATGTATGGGATGTGTCTCAACATACATTTCCAAATTAACAGGGATCCCAAACTTACGGCCAAAGGATGTCAAAGGTAAGTACAAAAAATGCTAAAGTTTGGTCAAAGGATAAGTTTTAGCTGTAATTCTTAGAGACATTGGACCATCTCTCAAATCATCATCATCTGGACCTCCAATCCCACCCTTGGGCAGGGTGAGGAGTAGCAACATCACCATCTCTTAAATATCAACACAAATTTTTACTTATCTATTGACTGATTTAGTGACTTTGCAAAGGTTTACAGATGTGCATTTTCATGCATAAAGCCAATACGTTTAATAAACAAGGGAAATACAATTACATAATGGACAGGTTAGGATAAGTTTGGTTAGGTTAACATTAAAAAAGGCTTGGTTAGATTAAGACAGATATGGTTGTTAAAATATGACAACTTAGGTGAGGTTTGGTTAAACAGGCACTGATAAAGGCGATTTCGTTCAAGAATGGCATTCTAAGATGGCACCTGTCTGTCTTCATGCACGACATGATGGTGACTGTTTGACACCGTTAGGGACTGTAAACTAACACTGCTTTTTAAATGCTTTTCACCACTTAAAAAAATATATATACCACAAAATTTAACACTGCAATAAGAAAATAATAAAAGAATCCGATGACCCAAAGTAAAGAAAAAACAAAACTACAGAAAAAGGCAGCACTATGTCTCCTTCAGGATTACCAGTTATGTTTTATCATACTGTCAATTCATCTATGACACCTAAATTCTGCAGAAATAGTTAATATATCAAGTATCATCTCTACAAATATTATACAGTCGTCTGGATCTATAACAAACACATCACTAGAAGGAAGTAATGCCAAAATTCCAACAAATAAAATGAAGAACTTCGAAATTTAGGCAGACAAACATATCCCTTGTATCAAATTCGATAAAAATTAATAATATTTCTCTATCTGCAGCCATTAAGCACTACGTCAAATGTTGCCAATACCTGCATATATGGCTTGATGTGCAATATAGTTAATTCAAGGTCACTAATTGTCGCCAAGAAGTAAACTCAAGAAGCAAGATTTCGCTGTCATGACGTAATGCCTCAACTATGCACTCCACTTCCACTTATTTCCACCATCCACCATTATTTCACGTACTCGGCCACTTAAATCTGCTAAAATTGATAACACAGCCACCCGAGAGAAGTCCCTGATCCCCCAGTTACCTCATATGTCTGTTTGTTTTGGTAGAGGCACAGAGGTGAGTCACCAAGGGGGCGGCCATCACACGTCTTTTGTTTACTCCATTGATCAGCGGAGAACCACTTTTGCCCGCCATTTTTAAATGTACATTCCCTTTAATTCTAGGTATACCGATTTTTTTCTTATTTTTCCTGCCCTATTGAAGTTTCCTAACCCACTTCTGCTCAGATGATGGTTAAATGTAGCCATAGTAAAGGGTCGATTTGACTTGTAACCAAGGAGACTCAATCCTCCTTCGTAATTAAGGTCCAGTGAAGTTCATGAAATCACGACTTATTCAAGCTCTGAGGGTGGATTTCATCATCTTAGCTATAACCTACTCTGCTTTTCATAGAGGTACCATCTATGCACTGAATGACAACCATAATGCACGAAATCATACATAATGTTGTAGATTTGACAAGTAAGGAAATCCATTCCTATCTTATAACTATGCACCAGGTCAACCCTTAACTGTCCTCCTTCGTCTGCATTTTCCTCTGCTGATAGTTTTTTTTTTATGTATGATGTGTCCAGGCATCTTGAAAAGAATGAATCTTGAATCTGGCTCACTTTAGTAAGTTTCTGCTTGGAGAGAACAACTTTGTGTGCTTCTAGTCTGGTTTTATCTTCCTTCCATTAAAAAATTTACTGGAAGCCAAGTTTGCAAGGGACCTATTATTGTATAAATACTGGTGTTGAAGTGTAGGGAGAGCTAGGAGTGCTGCCACATTACACTTATCTAAATCATCATAATCCCATTTTCCTCCACTTATATGGGGTGAAAGGATTCAGACTAATATGGAATCTCACTGATGGCATGGAGCAGAAGACAAGACAATCTACCCTCTTGTGCTAGTGAGGACACAAGGCTGCTTGTACACATCTACTGAACAATGGCTTCATCATTTTCGATAACAGTTTCCAAGGACGAAATCATGGACCTTGGGTGACTGAACTAGAATGAGTTTTTCATCCATCTGCCCATTCATTCACTGGGGTTATGGACTAATTTTTACTTTTCAGGTTTAAACTAAATCCTCTCCAGCTGATGGTGTGCCTTCATCTTAGTGGGTGACATAATCTGGTCAACCCTAAAGTCACCAACACACAAAAACTTTTTAATTTCCAGGAGTATAGACATAAAACTAGTACAATACTGTATCATTAGAAAGGGATTTCATAATGCAGTAATAAATGCTGTCATCACAGTTTTGATAAAACCCACTGGAAATTGGCAAACTTAAAAAACTTTTAATACCCACTATGTTATTACTTCATCAGGTGGTGTGGAAAAGCAACAAGAAAGTGTAAGCTAATAATTTATACTCATATACAAAGATAACTGGCACCCCATTTTATCCAGTTCATTTTTGCATATGAAATCTATGTCAATATAACATAACTTAAAAGAATAATACATTGAGAAATACAAAACAACTATGGAAGGTGTTAGAAAACCTATGAAGTAAGAGAGAAGATATCCCTTAGTTTCAACTGGTTTCAAAATTAACTGGTTGAGCAAAATTCTGTTCATTTCCCATCTTCAATTAACTGAATATACTTAATTATTTTCTATCCCTTAATCCATCTATAAGCAGATGCCATAATCTCATATCATGTGACCACAAACAAATTGCCTCAGTGTTACACTGTCCTCTGCCCTTACAATGACCTTCCTCCAGTTCAACCCCCCTCTTTCTTACAATGACTACCAGAAGAGTGAAAGAAAACAAAGTTGGATTTAGCTCTAGCAAACTTTAGCTTAATTTATTATACTCAAAGCACAAAATTGCCTCAACATTACCCTGTCCTTTGCCATCATACTGCCCTCCCTCTAACTCACACTCCTCTCTTCTTAAAATGACTTAGTAGCATGAAAGAAAACAAAGTTGCATTTAGCTCCAGCAAACCTTAGCTTTATTTAAAATACTCAAAGCACAAAAAACAGGAATGCATTATACATAAAGGGGTACAAAAATCAATAATAAAATATATGATACATGTTACTCATTTTAAAGAATAAAGTCTACAATTACTCTCTATTGTAGAAAAAATAACCTAGATATCATTTGGCAGTACCTCACTATGCTTAAGCTGCAAAATATCTATATACATCATTAATACCCCTACAAAATCCTTATAATTAAACTGAAGGATGGTTGACAATGGTTTAAGAAAATATGACAATTCCAAACTCATTTTTCCCTGCAAAGTACAATCACGTTCAAAAGTCTGCCTATTATTCCTGTCTCTACTCATTTCCCTCCTTGAAGCAATATATAAAAGAGAATCATATAGGGGTAGAGGTGTATATCAAGCCTCTCCCAGCTTAGGAATATCAGCCAGCAAGGGGAAGTGAGAAGAGGTGAAATATTAGGCAAACTTCTGTCTCCAATTGTACAATCTAGTGGCACATTGTAATTTTCACAGTATATTTCCCTTGGGCCCTTTCAACATTACATCCTCATTATATTCAAACTGATGATTTTATTCAGCTTAGCACAGCCTCTTAGTAGTGAAGGTGTTAATGACGACTATACAGTGAAGGGGTATGGGAAGGCTACTGTACATCTATCCCTTCCAGTCCAAGTCTCTAATGAGCTGAAAAAAATCGTATGTAGATATTAAAGCCTTCAATTCAATGATGTACTTTATATTTTAATCTTATTCAGCTTAGGAGAGACTTACGGAACAACAGGGGGATGCTGTAGCCTTCATTAACCAATTTAATAATAGACATCTATTCGAAGTTTAATAAATACATCTGGAGAGAGCTAGGACAGTGGCTCATCTATGTGAACCCAATGGACTGCAGACTGTAGTTTCTCTATTCCCTGCAGTCCACCACATTCCTTTTGGAAGATAGGGAGAGAGACTGTAGTTTTCCTGTTCCCTACAGTCCACCATATTATTTTTGGAGGACAGGGAGAAAGCCGAGGGACATCTCTATAGTATCATCAGGTAGCAAAGCAGCCTGGTTATACTGGTGCCACCACTTGAAGACATCCCTTACCAGCACTGAAATAAAATGGAAATATATATCACTAGGACTTGAGAACAAACTGCAGACGATCCACTGTGACAAAGGGAAATATTGGGTGAGAGAGAGAGAGGTTAGAACTTGAATTCTTTATTTTCTCTAAAATGTAGCTGTAAATGTTAGAGAAAATAAAGAATTCTGGCCCTAATCTCTCTCTCCCACCTAACATTTTTAAACTGCAGATGTTATAATGTTGAAAGGGTTAGGGGATATAGGAAGAAGCACTTGCGATTCCTTCAAGTTACAACTACCCACAAACGTAAACTCAATCTGTGAATACCTGAGCTGTGCAATTTCTATGTATTCTACAATTTATATTTACAGTTTGATTTGAAACTGACACTTTACAGACAGTTACATAGAACTTTGAATTATGTAACAACTTAAGGTACCCAATTCTATAAGATTATCAACATCCACCCACAATGAATTTTTTCTTATGTCAATCTTGCCTTACCCAGATAATAGTAATCAGCTTGGTACAGCATCTCAACACAGAGGGGTTAATGAAGGTTTTATCTTACCCCTCCAATCTGGTCTCTGTTGAATAAAATTATCTGAATACAAAAAAATTGCAGGATATCTCAGGAAAAGTGTTACAAAATTCAGGAAGAGACTGAATAGGGAGGCTGCCAGAAACTGAGCAGTGTGGACAGCTGCCATTCAATGACCAAGGCCAACACCTGCATGCTTGAACCTTTATAAACGATACAATATGATTCCTGGTCTAATTTAGAGTAACAAACAATGTACAGTACTTTCAACATAATATGTCCCATTCTCAACTGTTATGAAGCTAAAATAACTTACGACCTTATGGGTGAAATTTTGAGGATGACTATTTGCCTGCAAGATCCCCAATAGCTCTAGCTCTATAATAGGTGAAAATTGAACCCAGGATTGAGATTGAGAAGCTGAGAGAAAGGATGGGACTTGAATGTATTATTGTGAAAGGAGGGGTAGACTAAGATGGTTTGGACATGTTGAGAGGATGGGAGATGGCAACTGGGTGCAGAAGGTGAGAGGTGTGCACGTCAAGGGTAAGACTGTGAGGGGCAGACCAAAAAAGACCTGGGATGAGGTCACAAAGTGTGACCTCAGGGATAAGGGACTGTAGAGGGAGGTTACCAGAGGCTGAGCAGCATGGAAAGCTGCCATTAGGTGACCAAGGCTGATGCATGCAAGAATGATGAGGCCTTCATAAACAACACTCTCATTCTCATAATTAATCAGGCCAAAAATAACCTCCGATGTTTAGCACACTTTTCCTGAGATACCTCAAATAAAAACGTCATTACAGTGAAGGGATTATGAGTACATTTTGTTGAGTGGAAGCAAATGGCAGGGAGATCATAAACTAAATATAGTATAATCACAGTGAAGTATTGGTATACTTATAGCTGCACACTGGGACAAATTTCATATTCCTTGTCTCAGTCACTTCACTCCTTCTGTAACTGCAGATCGCAACCCAAAATTCAGTGTACTATTTACTGTCCGCATTAGTTACTGTTTACATAAGTTAAGGATGTTGCATACTTAAGTAAAAGCTTGGGGAAAAAAATGTATCAGCCTAACCTGGATTCCTTTACACAGTATTTAAAATGTGCTATGAAATCCTCTCTTATACACTCTTTGCCACTACACTGTGAAGGAATAATGCTGCCTGCAGCATCATCTGGGGTAAAGTATACTCCTATTTCACTAAAGAACCTGAAGCAACTTTCTGGAGGATTGGTATATAAAGGATATCTCT
This sequence comes from Birgus latro, assembly GCA_018397915.1. NCBI lineage: Eukaryota > Metazoa > Arthropoda > Malacostraca > Decapoda > Coenobitidae > Birgus > Birgus latro. The sequence continues at coordinate 7,822 of JAGKTI010011162.1, forward strand.
GAAGATGTGTGCTTGATTGTGGAGTCTGCAAGGATTTATTGACTATCTGAATGTGACTGAGTAGAGATAAGTGATGCATGGGAAAGATGAGACCCTGTTAAATGGTACAAGGTAATAATGAACTCAGAAAACAAAAAGGGTGGGGTTGTATTGTGGTGCTAATGTGATGCTAAAAGATCATGTATTTACTTTGGGAAAAAAAGGAAGATACCAGGTACTGCTTGACTGTTGATGCTAAGTTGAGTGAAATCTGTTTACAGCTTCCCCTCATATGGTTTGTTGCCATCATAACATGTCCCTCACACATATTAATAAAAACAGTATATATTTTTTGCTGTTCCTTTAATGCCTACATCTAAGATTACCCCTCACTGTGCTTTAATATTTGTAGGTTACTCAATGAAGAATCCGAATATAATAAACTGAACTGCATTTAAAGCCACTGCTACCAAAAATCCAGTTCAAGATGAAGATTAACAAGAGATTCTTTTGTAATTTACTAAGAAATTACAGGAAATCTTGGGACTTTCTTCTTTAATGACACCGTGGTATATGTAGTGACTGCCTGCCTCTTTTGCTATAGTATAAAATGCATAATATAAACAATGGAAGTACTGGCACATCCTAGGCTTACAAAAGGCTTACTGTTTTATGTACACCGGCAGGTCCTGTTATATGAAGGGGATGTGTTAATGGAGGACTGCATGGATGGTGGAAACTTGTGTAAGGGAGTGAAAACAGGATAACAAAAACTTGTATGAGTGAAAAAAAGAATAGTAAAAAATCATATAACAGAGTGAAAAATAGGATTGACTCTATCGGATATGTTTATGTGACGCTACAGAACATGGTGAATGTTTTTGGCGTATCTGAGAGCCAAGATTCCGGGGGCTTGAATGTTGAGTGAATGGATGCGTGGCCCATTGGACTGGGCAAATCTGGGCTGTCTGGACATTGCTACTCCTCACCCTGCACCTAAAGTGGGAAGGGTGGTCCGGATTATGATGATGAAAAACAGGATAGCAAAAACTCGTACAACAGAGTACATAATTTAAGGGAAAAATAGGGTTAGGTTAATTGACCCCCATGGCAATATCAGAGTTTTGTGTTTGCATCACTGAGTTTGAATCTAAATTGCCCATTCTCGCATAATTGGTTTCTTGTGTAGTAGATACTCATATAACCGGACCTGTCTGTATAACTCTACACACTGGGAACATAAATAATGACAAAAACAAAAACAATAATATTTAAATACTGTAGGAAATGGTGACTCCTTCCCTAATGTACCAAATAAATAAACAGCAATTACACCACCTGTACTTTTTTAGCCAATAATTTCAAGGCTAAATACACTTCATAAAAACACAAAATTCATAAGAACAATGAACACAGCACATTCATACAGGGTACCACTTGTAAAGCCGATTATTTCTGATGTTGAACAATCTTATCTGCGTATGTATCTCTCAATCTGATGACATATTTTGCATTTAATTCTTGCTCCAAAAAAATATCATTCAGCTGTTGAAGAACTTTTCAAAATAGAGAGGTTAGACAAGGCATTTATTTACACTATCAAAAGATAAGGTTTGCCCAGAGCTGAATATAGAGTTAGCAAAAGTGAATTAGTAAAACAGGTCACCAGATTGAATGCTTTAAAGAATACAAAAATAATCACAAACAATATGCTGTGATTCTGTGTAAGGATAACTGCCATCTGGTGAACTAGGAGCAAAGAATGTACAGTATATATATATGAGAGAACAATGGGGTTGAGTATTTCAGCTGCCACTAAAATGACTTACAAAATCCTGGGACAATATCATACAGAAAACTAAAGTGTCGAGGTACAACTCAAGCCCAACATTAATACATATTTAAGGTGTAACTCAGTCTATATAATTTTTAGTTCTGTATATCCAGCTGAGAATCCAATGTTACTAAAAACTGGAATAATTTTTGGCCAAGAAGGGTGCCTGAAATTTGAGCTGATGCTGGAGTAGTTTTTTGCACAATGTGACCTCTTCAGTCTCATGGTATATGTTATTCTTCCTATCTCTAGACAATTATATTCAGCTATGGAGAGATTGCAGGAGCTGGAGGGGACAGGAACAGCCTTCATTATCCCTTCAGATCTCCCCCACATTGAATGAGATAACAGGTAGGAAGAATAACCCTACAAAACATATCACCAGACTGGAGGGGTTAACATGTGTATTGTTATGGGAAAATTAACTCCAGCAAGTGTAAATGCCCAAGGTCAATATTATCAGGTATGGAGACTCCCTAACACCTCTTCCTAAGTGATTTATTTTCTAAACTACCTATTAATGTCCTCTTTTTTTGCTTCCTATATCTTTTCAATGTGCACGTAGATTGCATAACACACAAGAATACAGAAATGGAGCAGAATCAGAAATAAACTGGTAAGGAAGAGGTGTTAGTAAGCTTCCGAACCACACCAAATTACCTCCCCATGCATGTTCAGGTCAGCAGGGGAGTACTTTTTTATATTTATTTATCTATTTTTCTTTTTCATGCAAGGAAGAAGGAACCAAAGGCCAGGAGCCTGCAAACCTCTCAAAGAAACAACAAACACAATAAAAGAGAGCCAAATTCAAGACCCGTTCATTTCGAGACACAAGAAGCCCTCAATATAAGCTGCCTATTTGACATTCCCTTTGGCTATCTGTTCCCTTTAAACAGAAAATCATCTATTAAAGTTCTATTAGTTTTCTGGCTCTTGGGAACTGAAGAAAATTTGCCATTTATTATATGGTAAATGGGGTTGTTTTCTATGTCACAAGAGATTTCCGAGATTTCCTTAATGTCTCTTTCATGGTGATTTATTTTGCATATTGCTGCTAAGAATTATCTTGTATGCTACTCAAATAACTTTAATATCAATATAGTCTGTATCAGTAGTGCAGATGACACAGATGATGATGATGATGATGATGATGATGATGATGATGATGATGATGATGATGTTGAGGATGATGATGATGATGATGATGATGATGATGATGATGATGATGATGATGATGATGATAACAACAATGATAATGATGGCAACAAAAACGACGATGATACTGTGATGTGGTGTGCAAAACAAACCACTTACGAAGAGGAGTTAAGGAAATCTCCAAAGCAACTAGGAAAACAACCCACACGAGTTCTTCCATCAGTCTCCAGTACACAACATCAGCTGGACAAACAACATAAACAAACAAAAAGAAAATAAACAATATATATATAAAGTAACTGAGATCCAACTGAGTAATGGTCATGGAGTTGAAAAAAATGAGGTAAGGAAGCTCCCTAACACCTCTTCCTTATTGATTTATTTTGGGATAGGGCTGGCTAATATTGTTTGGTATGTTACTTATGCAGAGTATGGTGACAGTGGAAGGATTTGGGTGACACAGAAGAGGATAGTGTAATAATGAGAATAAATCACTTAAGAAAAGGTATTAGGGAGATTTCTTAACTAGTGAGATTAAGAGACAAGAACACTTACAGGCCACTTTACACTTAA
>JAGKTI010011162.1:12061-26996 GCA_018397915.1 Birgus latro
TTTTTTCCTTGGCAATTTATTTTGAACATTATACCTTAACATCTTTTCCCTGGCAACTTATTTTGAACTTTTCTCACTGCTTTTTCCTCGGAAATTTATTCGGAACATATCTTAACACTTCTTCCTAAGCAATTTATTCTGAATATTACCTCAATTCTGCCCTGTATTTTATTGCTTAGGGCGTCAGGCTATAGAATGACAGACAGACAGATAGATACATATTACTGATGTAAACTATATCAAGTATTACAACAAATAGAAGGCAGGAAAATGTTAAGGCACAATAAGCAAAATAAATCACTAAGGAAAGGATGCTTGGAAATTACATCATGGACTGGATGTGATTTCGCTTTGCTTAGTGCTAAGGTATTATATGCAAAATAAATCACCTGCAAAAAGGTGCTTGGAAATTACTCTGAATATGTCCCTTAGTGTATTTAGTGTATTTGTCATGTGGACTGGAAGTGACCTCTCTGCTTTGATCTCGATTTGCTTAGGTGCTTAGAGAATGAGCTTTGTACTTAGGCAATTCCCATAACAGTGCCAGTTTGTTAAGCTGGTATACAGTAATTGGGTGGCATATTGCTCCTTCAATATGACAATCATTCATTCATCGTTTTGCTTATAAGGGCTCCAACATGCATCCATCGGCTGTGGTCAACTAACGGCGGATCTCTATGCTGCTTGACCTCTGGCAGCCCCCCTATTCAGTTCCCTAGTCCTGAGGTCACACTCTATGACCTCGTCCCAAGTCTTTTTCGGTCTGCCTCTCGCAACTCTATCCCTGATGTTCGCAATGTTTTTATACGCTATATTAACCTGGGCACCAACAATTTATTTTATGTATTTTATGAGAGATTAATGATGGCCATCAATCATTCATTTATTTATAAAGGCTCCATACTGCATGCGTCAGCCTTGATTACCTAATGGTGGCTCTCCATGCTGCTTGATCTCTGACAGTCTCCCTATTCAGTCCCTTATCCCTGAAGTCACACTCAATTAAAAAGTAGTAATGAACATGAGAGTATTAAGGAGCAATAAGCAAAATAAATCACTAAGGAACCTGATGGCAGCTCTCCATGCTGCTTGATCTCTGGCAGTCTCCCTATTTCCTTATCCCTGAGGTCACACACAATTAAAAGGTTAAACATGAGAGAGAAGGTGTAATAAGCAAAATAAATCACTAAGGAAGATTTGCTAGGGAGGTTTTAGAGTTCTCAGGGAAGCAACTCTCTCACTGCCACACCTTCCTTTGCAACCTATTTTAGATAATGAGAGGAAAGTCTAATCAGCTATAGTAAGTCACAGAACCCAAATAGTGTTTAAATTTCTACCATCAATTGCTCCCGCTAATGCCACAAGATTTTATTTGGTTGAGAGGGAGACATACAAGCCTCAGTATTAATCAGAACCCAAGTCACAAGGCACCAAAATAACAACATGGCACTGAAATGGTATATATCATAAGGAAGGGATGGGTATTTCTGAGATTTAACACTGAAGTAGACCCATAAATACAATGACATTCTTTTTACATTCCTTCTACTCACAAAGTTTATACAGCTCAGGAGATGCTTTCTAAACTGGAAGGGTTAGAAATAGTCTTCATTAGTCTAGTATCATATATCTTTCCTAAGCTGAATAAAATGGACCAGTAGAAAGAACAGCTATAAAAGGATGCCACCTGGATTCAAGGGGGCCAAAACAATATCACCTGCTGTGGTTTATCTGTAAATGAGTCACTGTACACTAAAATATACACTTAATATACATACATGGACTACACAACCTCTTCAACAAGCACTGGGTTTCCATAAACATAGGCTTAGTTATGGAGACAAATTAATTCCCTTTGCTACAATAGCATCTCTGTTTTTCTCTTGCTATTTTCAGATAATCGTATTCACCTCAGAAGAGAGTTTCAGAACAGGAGGGGGCAGTTATAAAAGGTTGTCTGGACACTGCTACTCCTCACCCAACCCTGGTGTGTGAAAGGAGGTCCAGATGACAGGATAGGTTGATATCTTTTTATAGTTGAGAGATGATGATGATGATTGTTATTATTATTATTCACTCTCATCTTACATGTCAGGACCAACTTGCCTAGCACCAGGCTCCTATGCTCCTCATGGGGAAATACAGGATTGGATGATGGATGCATGGATTATTGTTACTATCATTCTGTGCTTTTACCATTCAATTTAATTTAGATTAAGAGAATTCCATAACAGCAGTAGGGTTAATGAAGGCTTTACCTAATTTCTCGTATCTGATTTTGGTGCCTGGTGGTTTAGTGGGTAATTACGGTGCTCCAATCGAACTGAGCCGGTAAAGGTTTATATCCAAGGGGTGGTTGGGGTTTATTGCTCACGTAATGCCATTCAGGGATGAGTGAGGCTGGTCACTCTCATCTTAAATGTCAGGACCAACTTGCCTAGCCCCGGGCTCCTACGCTCCTCTGTGGGGCGACGTAGGATTGGATAATGAATGAATGAATGAATGATAAAATCGTCTGGAGACCAAAAGAATTAAATTTAACATATCACTGTTTTAAAAGGGCTACTAGTATAAACCACCTCCTTCATTTAGGGAACTCTCTCCATAGATAAATAAAACTGTCTGATTATAGGAAGAAAAAATGTCATTGTAGTGAAGGTGATATTAAGACCATGGCCCATCTTCTCACAAGTTAAGAGGGCTCCCTAACATCTCTTCCTAAGCAATTTATTTTGGTTATTACACCTTAACCTCCTCTTCTGGATTACATAAATCATTCTAATATCCCCAAAATAATGTACAAAATGATACTAGCCAACCATACCCCAGAATAAATCAGTAAGGAAGACGTGTTAGGGATAACCAACGAGATGTGTTACGTACTTAAATAATTCTAATATCCCCATAGTCTGCATAAATAACATACAAAACGATATTAGCCAGCCATACCCAAAAATAAATCAGTAAGGATGAGGCGTTAGGGAGCTTCCTTAACCAATAAGAACACGAGCCAATAGCCTTCATGACTGTTTTGCATTACTGTTATAAGCTAAGGCAGGGCAACTCAACCTACTGAGTTACGTTTCTCCCCTTGGCGCATCTGAATGAACTTACCACATTGTAAGTTCTGAGATTCATTTACGATCATACTGTAGGTGGCACAGGAGGTCTCTTAGCACCCTTTCCTTAGTGGTTTAGTTTGCAAATTACACCTTAACATCCTCTTATCGGTAATTTATTGTATTTTAATATTAGTTTTCATCAATAACACAGTACTTGTAATACATTAGTACTAGAATTGTAGCCCCAGTGTCATCTGAAACATGGACATGATGGACTGAAGGATGAAGTTGCCCTCATCCTGCAGTCCACCATCGTCCTTTTGAGGGATAGGGAGGGAGCTGAGGGATGTTTGTATAACCAGGCAGCTCCACCACCCAGTTATATCTGTGTCACCACATGAAGTTCTCCCTCTCCAGCAGTACAGGGAGTTATACTATGCAGAATAAATCACACAGGAAGAGGTGTGAAGGGATCGCCACAGCCACTTAACATACAACCCTCATCTTCATTCTTCCTCACCTGAGACAAAGCAAGGAAAAAGTTCTTCCTTATTTACAAAATATATCTGTCTCTATTCTATAAAAATATATATACAGAGAAATAAAATACTGTACTTAAAAATCTATAACCTATGGGAGTTCCTGAATGTACTACATTTTTTTCAGCTACCTCGGAGAAAGGAAGGAACTGATGTAGGTCTGCCACAGGGAAAATCGGCAAGGCAGTTCCAGTCCTTGTTTAAGATATAAAAAATGGTTCAATATCTGTACAAGTGTAGAGAACCTTGCTCAATCTGCCAAAACACACACAGGCCCATATTCTCGTCCCTAACACCCATTCCTAAGAGAATCATTCTGTTTCTTACACCTTACTTTCTGCTTCTGTTAAATAAATCTTTCCAATATCCTCACTGCTTATTACCCTTCCTGTCCTCATCTATCACATATATCCTTCCAATATCCCCACTGCATAAATAATGTACAAAAAGATATTAACTCCCCATATCCAAAAATAAACCACTAAGGAGGAGGTGTTAGGGAGCTTCCTCAACTGACAAGAATACAAGCCACAGTCACCCACAAAAGTTATGCCCCTGATCCTGGCTATCTGTGAACCCCATAAGTGCAGGACAGTTACCCCCCTTTAATACAATGATATATTTAGCTTGTTCTTGCTGCCTACTGGAAATTTTATTTAACTAAGGAAAGATCTCCTATTCTGAAAGGCTTAAGAAAGGCTCTATCTAGTCCCTCTTAAGCCTCTCCCAAGTTGAGTAAAATCACCTGAATGTAACAAGAATAAGCCAGAGAAGTTACTGGATTGAGAGAATTATTATGCAAGAATGGAGAGACCAGCTTTTCCTCATTAAGTGTAGGTGGGGGTATAATTTGGTGAGAGCCTAAGGGTGCAGCCACACTTGCCTGAAACATCTGATTGACAAGATGAAACGAAGCAACAGGTTGGAGCCTGAACATTCGACAGACCCAAGCCTTGGTTCCTCTTATAGATCACATGTCTGAAGCAAGTGTGGCCGAACCCTAACAGTGAGGAGGGTTAGATGTATGGGAATGGAGGTAAAACTGGGATCAATGACACAACTTTTGTGGGTGACTACAGATGACTGAGACCACTTACAAGCTCCAGGCAATATGAGACTCAACCGTCATCAACAATTTACAACTATATTACATTACACTCTATCTATCTAACAATACCATCTGCTCTGATACCTTTGCTGTGCATGCTATCTACAAGGCCGTCTTGTCTGAGGTCATTTTTGTGAACGTTTTCAATGTGTTTTTTGAGTGAGTGAGGACGTTTGGCACTAAAGTCACACTGTGGGCACTTATGAGGTCGTTCACCAGTGTGGCGTAACATGTGTCGCTTGACATTGTCGGAACGCTTACTGGTGAACTCGCAGTAGGGGCATTTGTGGATCTTGCCGACATTCTCTTTTTTACTGGCCATGACGACTTTGTGAGTCTTACAGGTACAGTTACAGTGTTTACCAGAGCATGGCTTGGAAGAAGCCCCAGCTTCCTCAGTCCCTGCCTCTTGCTTGATGCACTTGCAGTCTCCATAGTGGCACTCCATCGCCTCCTTCAAGGCAGGGTTGGCTGACGCCTGGCCCTGAGAAAGGACACCATCTCTTGAGCTCTGCCTCTATCATTACTAAACACCAAATATCACACCTATAATATTATCATCTATGGTATTTTAACCCCTTCAATCTGATGATGTATTATTATCAAGGAGGTGCTGAGGTGAGGATTTAGCATTACCTGTGTAGTGGAAGCCCCAGAGAAGTTGCCTGTGAAGGTGTAGAGGGCATCACCGGTTTCCTACAAAAACAATTGACATAAATTTATGGATCTACAAGACAAAGTACCATTGAGTGTTTCAGCTGGATTTAAAATACTCAACATCTGGAGTGCATGTAGTCCATATCTTCATGTCTGATAAAAATGCCACCAGACAAATGGTATGAAAATCTGACTCCCTTAATCATCACTCAGTTCAAGAAGTCTACTTAAAAGTTAACTGATCATGAACAATAAATACTGTTCTGCATAGTCCAGCATTAACCAGCAACTGTATGTTAACCCTATTGGACAACTGGAAGGAACACACACCTGGAAACTTCCTTTTCCACAAGTAATTATTCATAAGTTTTCTGTCAGGAAAAATATATACTTTAGCTATATAAGCTAGTTATATTTTTCCCCTGCCTCACATCACATTCCATTACATATCACTCCATATAAACATGAAATTTCCTTTGAAATCTTCCAAAAATGCTAGTGTTTTCTCCCCTCCTCCTCATTTTTCACACAGTATATGGGCACTGTAAGGTTTATGATGACTCCATGTGAAGCTTTAAAAAGGTACTCCCTGGACAAACAACTGGAAAAATCATTAAAAAAATCTTTGGAAAACAGAAGTTTTGTAATCTCCACATTAAACTGCAATGTTCCATTGCTTCTTTCTCATTTTGTTTTTTGTTTTTGACCGTATATCAAATGTGATGTGATATTCATCATTTCTCATGTGTGATTTAAGGAGGAAAAGCAAGGTTTATCCATAACCCTGGCTCAAAACAAAAACTACCAAAATATAAGCATACTTGCCACAAAGGCACAGCCCAATATTTTCATCTTATAATCTAATTCTGGGTTAAGTGCCAGAAGGTTAAATAATGGTTACTAATCCAACAATTAATATGCAAATTACTGCATTAACCTTTATTAAAAAATGTATGAAAATAGTGGTGAATCAGTCTTAACTCTAGCTACAATCTGATCATAGTGTTAACCTTGTCAGAAGGGAACAATTCAAACAAGCTACCTGACACCTTACTTGTTAAATATCAAACCCCAAGTACCTAAGCCCAAATTACTATCCAATCAACCATACCTCCATTGAACAAGCTTGAATGCCATGATCTCTTGTATACTGTAGTGGGATGAAGACTGCCTAGCTATTCATGAGACCCTGGATTTACTTTCTGGTGATGTTTCAGAGTTTTATATACTGTTTTAAGGTGTTTCAAAATAATATGAGCACCAAACCATAGCAAACTGGATATCTGTATGACACTGCTGCTGTATAATCATCTATCATTCCCTCATGCCTTAATCCCATAAAACTGCCACACTTAACACAATCTGATGGTAAATACAGTACATAATTGGGAAAATCACATTCAATAACAATGGGGAAGTCAGCCACTGGTAGTACTGAACTGAAATGAATTACCTCAATATTTTAAAGGGAAGAATATTCCACACTGATACCAGTACAGTACTGAATTTCAGTGGACGGCTGATGAACTGACAATTTCTCTGTATTAACCAAACCATGCAGTAACTCATAAAAACACAATATTATTACAGTTAGTTACATCACTGACAGCACAGTTAGTTATATCACTGACAGCATAACATTCAAAACAATACAGCCATTACCACACAGTCAATGACACACGCATATAATAAGCATGCCAAGTGAGATCACATTACCTAATAAATTAAACTTGTGTAAGGATAAAATCTAGTTATAAATATACAATACATCACACTGTAAAGTGCATTGAAACTGTGGGACAGTAAATGAACGTGTAATTTATTCAGGTGAAAAACTACATTCCCATACAATGAGGTAATTCACTGAGTTCAGATAACACCACGCTGGTTGAAACAAAGTGTAATCCATCACGGCAAAAAAATTACTTTAGTCCTGTTGATAAAAAGAATACAATATCAGTTGCTTTGTTACTGGCTTGTAATAGAATTTTTTTCTTTTCTTTATTTTAAGCAGTTTAATAAATACCTGGTATGCTACTGACAATTTTCAAAAAGCTTTCATTACAAATGCCATACGTCTAATAATAAACATGGTAAATTAAGGTACAGTAAGCTAAAATAATACTGTACTCTGGATTACTGATAATTTCCATACAAGAACTTACTGAGGCATTAATGGTATATTAAAAGCTTTTCTGATACAGTACACTGCACTTTTAGGGAACTTAATCATTAACTTAAGAATGGAAGGTCACTTAAAAACATAGCAGAACACAGCAGCTACAGTACAGTCTGGTGCTGGAAAGATGCCTTCATGTGGTGGCACTAATATAACTGGGATGCTCCACTGCCTGCTTACATAAACGTCCTCAACCCTTCCTATCCCTTGAAAGGTGGACGGTGGACTGCAGAGCATGAACTTCAGCCTGCAGTCCACCAAGTTCATGTTCAGATTAGGCTGGGGCCACAACAACAAGGGTAAATACATCTAAGTACTGTACCTATAAACAAATAGGTGCAAATGTGTTGTTTGTGAAGGTGTGTGTTCATCTTACAGACAAATATGCGCTAACCTGTGTCTGCGTTCCCTCTATCTCCTGTCCAGTGATAGGGTCAATCAGAGGCCTCATAAGGTGCAGGCCATCCCCAGTGTGTCCCTCTACCTCCTGCTGCTTTGATGCCCCAGTATCCATCTTCAACTTAACTTCATGGATGTGTTGCTGTGCACTGGTTGCAATCTGCTGCCCTGAGTGGTGCCCCTGACTCCCATACTCCTGAAAGATGTGTGTCGTTCTGGGACTGGGAAGGGATGTGCTCTGGATGGCAACTGTGGTCTGTTGCTGCTGCCAGTACTGCAAACCAGGTGGACAAGACATAAGTGCTGTAGCCTATGCAATATCTGTACAGTACTGGTACTACACTACACAAAATAATCAAGGATAAAGCTAAGCATAATCAGCCAAAATATGTTGAGAAGAGGGAAAATGACTGGCTGATGAGGATCAGTGGTTTGGATGCTGAGCAAAAGTACCCGGTACTGGCATGTCCAGAGGCAGTCCAAAGAAGATGTGAGGTAAAGTCCTTCGTGGAGAACTCTGGACTATGGGACGGAGTGCAGAAACTGCCTGAGATAGCGATGCAGGGTCAGCTGCCATTGGATGGAAGAACCTACACATGCTAGCATTGTTAGTGGTCTCCAAATGTAAATGTGTCTGAGTTTAATACTAACTACAATTGAGGCCTTATATTACAACCAGCAAAAATCAGAAGCCAGTAATCATCCAGCAGTGATGAATGAAGCCTAAAAAAAAAAAAAAAAGATACTGGTAATTACTGAAATCCTGAAACCCACATTCCACAATACATTCAGGTAAATTAGCTACCAGTACTGGTACTAATGAAAATTATCTGGTTAATACAGTACTGTAATCTGTCAAGTTTTATTCAGTAAATGACAATACAGCACTACCAGTCACAGTATGATTAACATAAATTACTTGGGGTTCCATTTCTGATGATGTGGATATACTGTCAAGTAGTATCATCTGTTACAGCCAGCAAGCCAGATGCTCACTGTAGTCACTAACGACTTTTTCAAGTATAGATATCCATTGCTTGGCAATGGGGCTCTGTTGTCCACTTTACATTAAGCACTGTAACAATGCTGCTGCTGCTGATGATTGTTGTGGCCCCTGGCTCATCTGAACATGAACCTGGTGGACTGCAGGCAGAAAATGCCTTTCTCCTACAGTCCATTATCCTCCATTCTGGGGATAAGAAAGAAGTTTGAGGGCATCTGTAAAACCAGGCAGTGGAATGGTTACTATATTGGTGCATCCTTCTCCAGCATTAATTTACTATTAGCCTACTAGAAAATGTTACTGGGTACAGCTAACGGAGGCTCAACGGAGTTTGCAGGCAAGAGACCGACGTGCGCCCCTGGTAGTGTTAACATTACAGAAAGACCTCTGGCCACCTCTTGGACCCAAATGATGGCAAGTAGGCTATGGTATGCACTAACCCGAGTCCTCTACCGATCACACCACCGGTTACATTTACGATAACTCTCTCTGACGGGTAATTATAATTCAAGTGTATGTGGAGAGGCATACCCGTGCGGTACGGTACTGCCAGGATTCCTGGGGCTTAAATGGTGAGTGAATGACTGTCTGGCCCATTCAATTATGCAGACTTTAGAACAATGTACAGGCAAAATCATATTCATAAAGCCTCTAAATTACTTAACCACAACTATAATACAACACATCTTGAAATAATAAGGATGTTGTAAAAAAATCTTCCCCATCACTAAACTACTACATTATCTACACAAAAGAAATCTATATTCAGAAAGTGGTAATATATCACATCTCTTCCCATCATAGACACTAAACAAAACAGCAAGTAATTCCATAAAATAAACTATGGCATTCAATCCTTTATAGTGCCAAGAACATTTCAAATCCCACACAAGTTCTATCTACCAATCTATCCATTGCCAGATGCCTTAATCCCATAAGGGGTGGCCACAAACAAATTGCCTCCATATCACCCTGTCCCCCGCCATTTCACTGCACTGCTCCCAATTCACACCCCCCTCTCTCATATACCTCTCCACTCCATCCCTCCATCTCATCCTTGGCCTCCCCCTCCCTCTCACTCACATACACTCTCCTCATCAGTCTCTCACTCTCCATCCTCCACAATGATGGTTATTATCTATTTTTAAATGACACGAAGGCAATTACATGAAACAAACTGCCAGAAAATGCAATAAACAAGTAAAATAAAACACCACAGATTTCAAAAACAGAAATTGTTAGACTGAAACACCACAGAAATAACAACTTTACCTCACAGTGGTTGTGATGACGTTGAAAATAAAAAACACTCGTATTAAATAACTCTCAAAGGAGTTTTTCCTATATATTCGTCCATGAACTTCGGGAAATTATCAAAAAACATAAAAATTCATAACTCAAACCTTATTAAATTCCACTTCTTGACTCTTTTGTCTGTTCTCAATATCTTGTATTTTGGTGACGAGATACTCAAGGACCTGCCCCAGTTTGCCCAGCTTCTCCCTGACATAAGACTCAAACTCAGGGTCCCTGCCAGCCTCAGGCCTGTCCCTACAGTCCTTACACGACCACACACACTTCAGTCCCAGGCTCCTGTTCTCGTCCTTGTCCTGGATGACGCGGTACTTGGTCTCGGGTATCTTGGCGCACTTGGTGTGGTACCACCGCTTACACATACCGTCACACAACACCACGCTGTCCATGTACGTGAAGAACTTTTTGCATTGTGCACACAACAGCGTGGCACTGCTGTTGGTTGGCATCGTCGGAAATATTCCGTAAGGACTCGCCATCATTGCATTGATTAACTAACGCGTTAGGCGCGTCGCTTACACTACAGAAAAAACGCGCTCGGGGGTCCTTAGCCAAAGCTCATCACACACAAAAAATAATTTTTTTTGTGGAAGGAACTATACTTATGACTGACAGTACTTCATAAAAAATATTAACCTTTGAACACAAAGACAATTAGATTCCTAGCGTCATAAAAAGGCAAATTTGTTTGTTATGGCCGAGAGTGGACGAATTAGTAACCCATATTTACAATTAATTCGGTCAAGATTTGTCTAAATCAACACAATTTTATGATAATTGTGTATAGTGTTGTCTGTTCAAGTTCTTTATGTATATAAGAAATTCAGTTTTTATTTTGATAATCGTTGCTAACCCGTTGAACTCATATTTGAGATTATAATCGTCCACCATCAATGATGGCGTATGATGCACATTCTAGGGCGGCAACTTTGAACTTCTAAGTAAACTGTGATGCACCCTTCAGCTTAGAAGCATCCTTGTTGTCGTCTATCAGTACAGTATATGAAAATGCTACAGGTGACCTAGTTATGCTACACATTCACATTACATGTGCTGTATCCATGTGATTTGCAATATAGAAACCAATTAGCCTATCAGTGCAGTAAGGTCATAATAAAGTGGGCTTAATTAAGGTGTCAGATCATTAGATTCCGAGGACTATTAAGACAAAACTATTCGCTTGCCGTATTTTTTTCCCTTTCAANCCTGTACTGTTGTTTGCAGATGATACTGTGTTGTTGAGTGAAGACGAAGGGGAGCTGCAAGGCTTGGTAGATGAGTTTGGGAGAGTGTGTAAGAAACGGAATCTAAAGGTGAATGTGGGGAAGAGTAAAGTGATGGTCTTCGAGAGAAGTGAAGCCAGTGAGTGTACAGTGAGATTGGATGGGAAGGAAATGGAGAATGTGAGTGAATTTAAGTACTTGGGCAGTGTGATGAGTAAGGATGGTAGTCTGGAGGGTGAAGTGCTCGAAAGGGTACAGCAGGGAAGGAAGGTTGCTGGTTCGTTGAAAGCAGTGATAAGAAACAGGGAGGTGAGCATGGAAGTGAAAAAGTTGTTACATGACAGTATTGTGATACCAACTCTGACATATGGAAGTGAAGCTTGGACCCTGTTGGAAGGACAGAAGTCAAGAGTGAGAGCAGTGGAAATGAGTTATTTGAGAGGAGCATGTGGAGTCACATGGAGAGACAGACTAACAAATGAGGAAGTGAAGGAGCGTTGTGGTGTGGTTGAGGACGTGATGGGAAGCGTTAGGAGAAACACGTTAAGGTGGTTTGGGCATGTGGAGAGGATGGAGAGTGAAAGATTGACGAGGAGAGTGTATGTGAGTGAGGTGGAGGGGGCGAGAGGGAGGGGGAGGCCGAGGATGAGATGGAGGGATGGAGTGGAGAGGTATATGAGAGAGGGGGGTGTGAGTTGGGAGCGTGGTAGTGAAATGGCAGGGGACAGAGTGACATGGAGGCGATTTGTTTGTGGCCACCCCATTCGGGATTGAGGCGTCTGGCAATAGATAGATAGATAGATAGTCTATTTGTATCTCCAAGTAACTACACACACACACACACACACACACACACACACACACACACACCCACACACACACAAGCTACTGCCCCCCTGATCCCCAGTGGCGGGGAATGAAACCTTTTTTTTTTTTTTTTTTTCTGGTAGTCCTCGNACCAGTAAAGGCTAATACTGTACTATATGGGTTCTTGGAATTGGATGTTCATATTTATAGAGCATTAATTACATACTTAGAAGTTACATGCTAAGTATCAGATGCCTGTGAATATTTTAACCAAAGTTATGGGTATAACTGACAAAATTTAGGGGGGGGGTAATTCTTTACCAAACGAGCGTGGTGATTCCACCTATATTATAACAAACTCATGATCTTAACATGAGTAATTTTGCTACATAAGCAATGCAGATAATTATATAACTGTTCTATTGTGACTGCAAGAAATGACTGGAGAAAGACAAAACATACCATTCTGGGGTACTTAAGGAAATGGTTAGGTCACCTGTGGCAGAGTTTACTGACGATTGCTCCGACTGGCCATGTTGTTTACCAACTATCTCTCTGACTGGATGCGATAGTGTATCCTGTGTCAAAGCAATGGGAAACATATTAATATAACCCGACCTTACCAAACCAAACCTAATCCAACATAATCTCACCTACGTTTGACAGCCAGCTTTCAAACTGAAAAATGCACGTTAGGAACGTTAAATATGGCCAGCTACTGGCAGACGTTGGCAGAATACAAAAACATTCTAAATTCTCATATATAGCTTTCAGAGGTAAGTTTATAAAAATGCCCAGTAGTTGTGGTAATCCAGGAATACTAACAAGTAACTTGTGAAGGACTCATGTCAATAGAAAACATGGAAAGGCCCCGCCCGTTTGGTAAAGAATTTTTTTTTTCATCCGTACTGAAAATAAAAAATATACAAAACATGCAACTGCTCTCTTATTTATTGACTGAGCTTCATCATTCAGTACTTATTTTACTCAGCACTTGAATATGAAAATGACCACCGAGTGATTTTTTTTTAACTGAAACATTAGTGGTGGGTGGGGACACTCACCATCAACTCACTCAATGTAGTGTTGCTTTGGGTGTCTTTCCTTTCCTTTCCTTTCTCTTCTGTCTTTCCTTCATTTTCCTCTTCTTTCTGCCTATGGGTAGCTTTACACTCCCTCTTCTGTCTTTCTTTCCTTCACTCTTTCCTCTTCCTTCTGCCTATGGGTGACTCTACACTGAGTGACAAGCCATATGGATTCCTGTACACAAGAAATCCATTTACCATACTGGGTGGTAACCATTCAACCAAATTACGGTGGCTGGTGGTTTAGTGGGTAATTAAGACGCTTCAGTAGGATTGAGCCTGTGTAGGTTTATATGCAATAAGTGGTTGGGGTTTATTGCTCATGTAATGCCACACAGGGATGAGTGAGTCTGGTCACTGTCATCTTAAATGTCAGGACCAACTTGCCTAACCCCGGCCTCCTACGTTTCCCATGGGGCGGCATAGGATTGGATGATGGATGGATGGAGTCATAAATGGAATTCAATGCAGAAAAATGCAATGTAATAAAATTTGGAAAGAGTGTAAAGAGGGACTACAAACTAGGGGCAACAGTTTACAGGTATCTGACAAGGAGAAAGATTTAAGAGTAATTATCAGTAACAGACTATCACCAGAAGACCATATAAATGAAAAAGTAAGGAACATGTACAATCTGTGAGCAAATATGAGTAGCCTTTACATATGAGAGTAGCCTTTACATACATCATAAGACCAACACTTAAATATGCAGCAGTAGTATGGAACCCACACTTGAAAAAGCATGTTGAGAAGCTTGAGATAGTATAAAGAGCAGCCACAAGATGAGTGCAAAGCTTGAGAGATCTTAGCTACGGAGAATGATTTGATATGCTACAATTACCACAACATTATAAGACAAGAGGAGATATGATTATGCTATATAAATGTGTTGAAGGAAGACAAGATTGACATTGATGACTATATAGTGCCTAGACAGTCAAGAAATTATATAAGAAAAGATTAAAGAAGGAAGTGAGAAAATTCAGCTTTCCAGACAGGGCAACAGATCACTGGAATATATTACCAGATGAAGTCGTGTGTGCCAAAAACATTCACAGGTTTAAAGAAAAATATAAAATAGTATTAAAAGACGGGACACAACGAGCTTGACGCAATCCTTTAAAACTGAATTAGGTATGAACATACACACGCATGCACAAACACAAAAGCATGTACACACAAACACAAAATCATTCCATATAACTCATTTCACCCCTCTCACTCTTTCCTTCTATCCAGCAATGATATTAAAAATCCCAGTCAGCAGTTATTATCTTCATTGGGTGTTCAACAGCAGAGAGCAAGCAATAAGTAGAAAAGATAATACAGGATCACACGATAAAGAACAAAATTAATACTCAATAACCCAATCCTGTGTGTATAGGATGCTTTCTGATCCCTTTATTTAGCAATCTATTTCCCATTTTACACCTTTTTCTTGCATATATAACATACAAGGAGATACTGAGGTGTAATAGGCAGAATAAACCACCAAGGAAAAGGTGTTACAAAACCTCCAGACACTTAGGTTATGGCCCTATACAAGTTGAACATAATTG
>JAGKTI010011163.1:0-15703 GCA_018397915.1 Birgus latro
AAATATGTCAACTCAAAAAAACGAGAACAAAATCAACACAAGGGGACCTATATAGAAGTGAAGGAAGAGACTCTAAGGTTACAACAGACAAAGAAAAGGCAGAAGTTTTATCAGTACTCCCTACAAGTGTTTGTTAAGGAACCCGATGGGTAGGTACCAATGGCAGATACTAAAGATGTAAACCAACTTTTCCTAATTGATATAACTAAGAACAAGGTAAGAAAGATAATAAATAAATTGAAAAGGACCAGGTCTCCCGAACCAGATGAGATCCACTCAAGAATATTGAAGGAATTGATGGAGGAGATACTTGAACCATTGAAGATGCACTTTGAAAGTTCGTTTCGTGAGGGACAGATACCAGATGACAGGCGCATTGCGCATGTCACTGCCATATACAAGAAGAGTGACAAGAGGGAGCCAGGAAACTACAGACCAGTGAGCCTTACTAGTGTAGTCTGCAAGGTAATGGAGTCATTGCTGAGAGAGGAGATAATTCACCATATGAAAGAACACCACTTGTACAGCAAGAAGCAATTTGGTTTCCTACAGGGGAGGTCAACAGTACTTCAGCTGATAAAAGTACTGGATTGTTGGACTGATGTTATAGACACTGGTGGGGCTGTGATGTAATAGCTATATTGTGATTTTATCAAGTCCTTTGACCGTGTACCACACAAACGGCTGTTAGAGAAGGTAGCAGGCTACAGGATTGAGGGAAATTATATTGAATGGATAAGAAATTTCTTGACCGTAAGGAAACAGAGTGATGCTTAACTGCGGTTCATCTGAATGGAAAAGCATCCGTGCTTTTTCCTCTTCTTTTTGTCCTCTTCGTAAATGATCTACCAGACAAGTGAAAATTAATAGCAAGGTGTACCTATATGCTGATGACACTAAAGTCTTCAGGAGGAGTGTTAGTGAGGAGGACCGTTGAAAGTGAATAAAACTGTCGGCATTATTAGACGAACTTTTGTGTATCAGGTTCATGCAGTATTTAAATGACTATATACAGTACTGGTGAGGCCTCACCCAGAGTATGCAAATCAGATATGGTGCCCACATCTGGTTAAGGATATAGAGGCCTTAGAGAATGTGCAGAGAAGAGCTACCAAACTGTTGCTACAAATAAAAGACCCACTATATGAAGAAAGGCTTAAGAAGCTGGACCTACCTATGTTGTCATACAGAAGAGCATGAGGTGACATGACTGAGACTTTCAAGATCTTTGGCAGTATATATGACCAAAACTGCACCGAAGGGATCTTCCGAATGAGGGAGAATGGTATCATAAAGAGAAATTCACAAAAGCTCTATGAAACCAGGGCAAGACTTTACTAAGGAAGTATTTGATTTCCCATTGGGTAGTTAACAACTGGAATGACCTGCCATATTGAGCAATCAAAGCAGAAAATGTAGAAAATTTTGAAGCATGCCTGGACAAATTTTGGAAACACCAAAGCCTGAAATATAATTATAAAGACCAAATAGCCACCACATGTGCCCGCCACCCAACTCATACTAGTATAGGGGATAGTGACTTGGGAGACTCGGAGACACAGACTTAGCCTCTTCCAGTATATCATCAGCAGTAATCATTCATCAGTTGCATACATAAAGGACAGAGAGTACCAGTTAACTCCTGCATTAGTGAGTTGGACAAAAATAAGCAAGGAGTGCATTGCTTGACGGTTGCTGGGCACTCACTGTAAAGGGGGTAGATGCAAGCAGATGGCTCAGAAGAGTAGTGATCATTGAAACAGTGACAGCAGAGGGAAAGAGTTATGCAGTATTATGGCAAAGAGAGAGAGAGAGAGAGAGGTGGAAGGGTGTCATAAAGATAGGGGAATTGATGAGACAAAAATGTCTTGACATCGTTCTGTGTAGAAGGCTCCAAGTTGTGAGCCCCACGTATGAGAGTTATGCTCCACATGGGTGAATAAGGCCCCTATACAGAGTAAGTAATTGTATGGAGTTATAGAAGGTTCAGAGTCTGTTTAGCATGCCCGGTCTCTGGGAAGTTGATTTTGGGATGGTAACACTATACAGTAATGTGATCTTTCCATGATTAATCCTGAGAGGAAGAAATCCCATGAATATTGAGAAATGATGGAAAGCTGAATTGTGTGTTGTTGAATATTAAGAGATATTCTCGAGAAAAGATTGATCCCAGATGAAAGGCGGGGGAATCGAGTTTGATGTGTTGATACTTTTAGCCCAGTCAGAAATAATAAGTGAGAAACCAAGCATGCCATACTCTCATCTGGTGAGTGTTGAAGTAACTGTGTTGATGGATGATGTGAAAAGCAGGTAGGAAAGTGAAGGGTGGCATCACTAGTGTATGATTGGATAAGGCTAGATGTTCAGTCAAAAGATAATGAATAGGAGGAAGAGAGTTGGTGAAAGGACAGATCCTTGAGGAACATCACTATTGATAGCTTTACAAAAAGAACAGTACAATATCTGTCTACATTAGAAGCTAGCTATAGAATGACCAGCAAAGATACAACAAATGATGACACGGATATGAGGACAAAGTCTAGCTATGAGGGTATTAAGAAAATTAAAGGATGCCTTTACACATGAGCATATTGACAGGTTCACTTAGGCTAGAGGTTGTGATCATTCATCTCTGCTTGATCAAGTTTTCTCCTAGAATGAATTGGAAGTTGATATAATTTTAGTTTGGTACTTTTGTTGGAGAAGTGAGCTTTAACATCAGCAAATTTAATATGATAAGAAGAAGAAAAGAAAGGTCTCCATTATGGGTGTAATGCTTAACCTCATTACAGTCACAGATGGCAAGCAGCTACTGTATTTCCTTCACTTTATTCATCAGTGTGGAAAGAATACAGTACTTGATTACATTCCAGTGCTAAAGGTTCATTAACATTAAAGGCTTTTTCAGGGTTGCGTACAAGAGCTTTGCTTTCACAGCAAGCCCACTGTAGTAGTTACAGTGAAAATGATGATGTTGTTACAACCCTAGTGAACCGCAACCCTCGCAACATGGAGATGCTGCGCTTGGCACACAAACCTCAAGGCTGGCACCTGGAGGCTTCATCACCACGCTACTGGTACAAGTAAGACCATCCCACTTCTGTATCATTAGTTGTTGTCTCGTATTTAGCTGAAATATACCTGTAATTTCAAGTCGTATTATTCATATATCACCACTCCCCTTATACAGGCTCATTATAGAGATTCCTGCATCTAATATTAGCTCTAGGGTTCACAGATGTGACCGCTTTCCAGTTGCCATGAATTCCATTATTTTCCTCTTCCAGGCCCTCTCCCTCCATGTTCTGGTGACTGTGGTTAAAGCAGCTTGAGGCTTGGGCAGTATAGTCATTTGTGTAAACAGCCCAGTAGTTGATCATGGATGCAGTACTGTCTCTAGAAAGTGCGTGCTGCAGCTGAGAATGGTGTGATGTTATGCGACTAAAATTAATCAGAATTAAGTTAAATATGAGTCTTCATTAGCCATTAGAAATCCTTGACTGCATTAGCCAGAATAAACACCTGAGTGAACCAAAGGTATTAGGATGCCATTCCCATAACTTAATGATTGAGGTATGATAGTAATATGGAGATATCAGTTATGATGAGATATAAAAAAAAGAAAAAGGATTCTGTGTTTCATATTTTTTGTAATGAGTAAATGTTGATAAAGAGTAAATTGATGTTTATTATGAGAGAAGGTAACTCCAAGTGCGATGTGTTGATGAATAGAGACTGGAATAGGTTGTTGTTGCATAACTTTGGGTTGCTTGACTGAGTAAACTGATAAACTGCAGATAAACAACCATCCCTATGCAGTTGTCCCATAGGTTCTTACACCATTGCATTTTGTCGGCTTCTTTGTGTAGCGTTTGCTATATAGAGCTCTATTACATGCGTTATGTTGTCTAGGCCTATTCTGCAGTCAGGGCATGTGTCAACTGTGGCTCTTCCTAACCTAGATCAAAGCAGATAACTTAGGAGGACTGGGTGATATCCTGATCTAAACCATGCTATGTAAACCTAATCACCTCTGTTTAAGGATACCTCTGATTTGTGGATGCCAGTGGGTTGAGTTTGTAATACAGTGGGCCGGTGTTTTATGCAGGTATTGTTGGGGGTAAGGCCCCAGCATAAATGAATTCCATGTAAACAGTTCTTTAAGATACATTATTATATGGCTAATGTGGGGGCAGACCTCCGAAAATCTTTAAGAAGTCCGTATTATGGTCCTGTTGAAACGTATGCATAATTACACACGGTTCATCATTAGGCATATTAAATACTGTATTGATTGTTCAAGAATAATTGTAATAACAGTGGAATTTAATCTCACCTTAACACTGTACCATAGTAGAGGTGAAAAATACCACATTTTTGCAAGACTCAAGGCTTAAGCCAGGCTTCGCTCGTTGGTTTAAGGCTCAGTGGCCCCACACAAACAGTCAAGCCTCCGATCAGTTGACCACTGTAAACATTCCTGTCAGCTGACATTGTTTACACCAATGTTTACTTTGAAAATGTATCAGCAGAAGAAAAGAGTGAGACGAGTGCCTGTCAAGTGACCATAGGGTGTGGGTATGCTTCTGTGCTAGCTCCGTGTTCACACCCGACCATTAATTTAATGCTATGCACTTACAGCAATAAACATTTCAGTCAGTCAGTCAGAAGAGAAGACACCATCTTTGTTTACATATGATGTCATACCTTTGGTCTTGACCCCCAACGATCATCAGTTTCCGAATTTCGTACTGAACTTGAAGTCCTAGGGCCGACAGTTATAGAGAGGTTTAATAAAACGAGAGCTGTAACCCCGCCTCTTGTATTACGTAAATGGTACCTAGCCAATGGAAACTAAGAGATGAGGTGGTGGGATCACTGCCTTTGCCATTTAAAATACACATGCTGTAGCATGGTGGTCACGGGATGCTGACATCATGGCCTCAAAACATGCACACAGACACCACTCTGAGCATCCTTCTTCTGCCTCTTTCACCCATGCTGGCTGCATATTGTCCTGACCGTCACCCATCTGAGCATCAAAATCCCATGTAATCTGACATCAATTTAACATTTACCTTTTATTAGTCGAACCACAATGCCTCTCAAGCATCAGAAAAGTTCTCAGTGTGGTAACAAGGGCAAATTGTGCTGGTTACTATTGAAAAAAAAGCTGTACTTTCTCAAACACTTAGATGCTGGATGAGGAGTGGTGGACACTGCAAGGTAGCTTAACCCCTAAAGACTGCAAAGCTCCAATCACTATAGCAAAAAGGGTCTGATTTTTCAACTTTCACCACAGAAAACTTTTTCTTACAGATTTCAAGCGCTTCTGAAATTGTATATTTCACTCTCATATGACTAATGGTTACCACAGTATCTACCATCAATCTATCTATATACCTAGGCTGCTTCCCCCAAGAAAAGGAAGGTAACCGAGACAGGTCAACACACTACCAATTTACTCATCCACTCATACACATTCGTTTGCATCTTAGCCCCAAAGGGGAGAAGGGACAGATCCTCACTGCACCACACCATCAAAGAACTTAAAAATAACAACTGTTACCCCTCACTTTTAGAGAGAGAGAGAGAGAAGCACCAAAGTAAATTTTGGTTTTATACATTTGAAGAGCTTGATTTTACATACCAGAAAATTCATATTTTATTCTCATATGTGTAACGGTTACTGCACAATCGACCGTCAGAAATAAAAAAAACAGTCATTCCATG
The DNA here is from genome assembly GCA_018397915.1 of Birgus latro. Lineage (NCBI taxonomy): Eukaryota > Metazoa > Arthropoda > Malacostraca > Decapoda > Coenobitidae > Birgus > Birgus latro. The sequence goes on from JAGKTI010011163.1 coordinate 5,734, forward strand.
CTATCTATCTATCTATTGCCAGACGCCTCCATCCCGCACGGGGTGGCCACAAACAAATCGCCTCCATGTCACTGTCCCCCGCCATTTCACTACCCCTCTCCCAACTCACACCCCCCTCTCTCAGGTACCTCTCCACTCCATCCCTCCATCTCATCCTCGGCATCCCCCTCCCTCTCGCCCCCTCCACCTCACTCACATACACTCTCCTTATCAGTCTTTCACTCTCCATCCTCTCCACATGCCCAAACCACCTTAACGTGTTTCTCCTAACGCTTCCTATCACGTCCACAACCATACCACAACTCTCCTTCACTTGCTCATTTGTTAGTCTGTCTCTCCATGTGACACCACATGCTCCTTTCAAATAACTCATTTCCACTGCTCTCACTCTTGACTTCTGTCCTTCCAACAGGGTCCAAGCTTCACTTCCATATGTCAGAGTTGGTATCACAATACTGTCATGTAACAACTTTTTCACTTCCATGCTCACCTCCCTGTTTCTTATCACTGTTTTCAACGAACCAGCAACCTTCCTTCCCTGCTGCACCCTTTCAAGCACTTCACCCTCCAGACTTCCATCCTTACTCATCACACTACCCAAGTACTTAAATGCACTCATATTCTCCATATCCTCCCCATCCAATCTCACTTTACATTCACTGGCTTCACTTCTCTTGAAGACCATCACTTTACTCTTCCCTACATTCACCTTTAAATTCCGTTTCTTACACACTCTCCCAAATTCATCTACCATTGTACTGTATATATAAAGAGAAGTGTGTATACAGTATCGCAGTATGTGTAAAGAGAAGTATGTGTACAGTACCATTGTACACATAAAGCAGGGTTGTGGAGTCGGAGTCGCCTGTTTTTGGTTGGAGTCAGAGTCAGTAAAATAACCACGACTCAGAGTTCGAGCTTTTTGGTTCTGAAATGGTATCAGTCATATTTTTTCAATTCAGTTTATTTTACAACCATGTATAACAGTTTATTTGTTATTATGCAAGCACTATAAGTAGAGAATAAAAGATTAAGAATTGCATCTGTCAGAATCCATGAATATTATTCATTTACCTACATCATGTCCATATTATTAGTACAGTACTATACTGAAGTCGGAGTCATACTGTACTTGTAAAATTTCTGGAATCGGAGTCAGGAAATATTATCACACACTCCACAACCCTGTAAAGAGAAGTGTGTGTGTGTTTATTTACCTATTTGTATTTACCTATTTCTAGTATACAGGAATTGAGCTAAACTCGTGTTGTCCTGTCTCCATATTTACATTCATCTAATCTAGTTTTAAATACATGAATGTTTTTCGCCTGCACCACCTCTTCCTCTAAGTCATTCCAAATACTTATGCTTCTGTTTGGGAAACTGAACCTTTTGAGATCGTTAAGACATCTACTTTTCCTCAACTTGAAGCCATGACCTCTTGTTCTTCCATCATCCAACACTAAAAGATCCTCTTTATCCACCCTTTCCAATTCTCTTACATTTCTAAATATCGTGATCAAGTCACCTCTTTCCCTTCTCTCGCACAGTGTTGGTAACTTCAGTTTTTCCGATCTCTCCTCGTAGGTGAGTTCTCTTAAACGTGGTACTGTATCATCTTCGTTGCCATCCGTTGAACCCTCTCTAGTTTATCAATTTGCTTCTTCAAATGAGGTGACCATACCACCGCCGCATATGCTAGTCTTGGTCTTATCATGGTCACTATCAACTCCCTCAACATTTCCTCATCCATATAATTAAAAGCCACTCTCATGTTGGTCAGTAATCTATAAGATCCCCCAATGATTTTGTTTATATGCTTTTCTGGTGACAAGTCATTCCAAATAATCACTCCCAAGTCTTTCTCATCCTTTCTTTTACTAATTATCTCATTGGCCATTTTATATGTCCAGTGTGGTCTTCTTTCACTTATTCCCATTTCTGATACATGACACTTCTTGGCATTAAAGTCCATTTTCCAAGTCTGGCTCCAGCTTTGTGGTTTGTCCAAGTCCTCTTGCAGTTCTTTACAACTATCAATACATTTAATATGTTTCATAATTTTAGCATCATCTGCAAACATACTCATGTAACTATTCAAACCCTCTGGCAAATCATTTACATATATCAGAAACATTATTGGGGGCAGGACAGATCCCTAGGGTACTCCACTAGTCACATTTCTCCATTGTGAAACCTTGTCTCTTATTACTGTTCTCATCTGCCTTCCTATCTCCCATCCACTTTAATATTTTCCCATGCACCCCTCCAAAGGTCCTCAACTTCCACAATAGTCTCCTATAGGGCACCCTGTCAAATGCTTTCATAAGATCCAGATAGACACAGTCCGCCCATCCCTCTCTCTCCTGTACGACATCTATTACCCTACTTAATAGGTTAGTAGCACATGATCTTCCTTCCCTAAAACCAAACTGTCTTGGTGTTATCACTTCATTTTCTTCTAAATACTTTGTCCATCTTTTTCTAATAACTTTCTCACAGATTTTACAAACAATACTAGTAAGTGACACAGGTCTATAATTAAGTGTGTGTGTGTGTGTGTGTGTGTGTGTGTGTGTGTGTGTGTGTGTTTCTTAAGTGTCCTGCTCACATTTTTTTTTTCCCCCTAACCTAGGAACCAGAATTTTGCACAGAGGCAGACCTCTACCCTGATTTAAGTTTTAGACAGAATGGGACTAGTGAAGGTCTCTATCTACACCTGGACCAGACTATGCCCCCACCCCCCTTGTAATATAAGTTATGTATTACAGTATTAAACTGAGTGGTGTAGATGGGTGGGTTGTGTAGATTAATGGGTGGGTGTAGGTTGGAGGATAGTGTAGGCAGGAAGGCATTATAGATAGGTGAGTGGTGTAGATGGGAGGGTGTTGTAAGTGGATAGTAGATGGTGAGAAGGTAGCATTTGTAGGAGAGTGATGTAGGTGGACAGGTGGGTGTTGGAGATAGGAGGATGGTGTAGATGGGAGAGTGGTGGAATTCATGTCAGTTATAGTAAATGAATTATTACATTTTAAAAGAATAGATAGTAATGTTAGTGATTGTAATGATTTTGTAATGATGATAGTGGTAATGACAGTACTGGCAGTGATGATAGTGGGGTAGTCCCTGGGGGTTTCAGGCTATACCAGCATGAATTACTTCCCCCCGTCCCCCCCCCTTTTTTATTTTATGTAAGCAGTGCTGGGTACCCGTGCTGTATATAATATATATGGCTGCGGTACACATATTGATTCATGTAAATGGTATGATAGTGGAATTATTTCACTGTTGAGAGGCTCATTAGAGGCCAGTTCAGTAAGTATCCTTGTTATATCATTGTAGTAGAACCTTGCTGTAGTTGTACAGTTATTGAGCTGGAATATTGTTTAAATCGCAGTGGACTTATGGAAGCATTGTGTGTGCGTGTCTTGGTCATCAGACTGGTGTTAGATCAGAGCAAGCGACACATCACAGGCCGTGTGGAGCACCATACGGGGACCACAGTTGTGTCAGCATCCACACGTGAATCAGCACTAAAGCAGCACCTATATTCCACATCTGATGTCTCCGCTGCTCTCAATATTGGACGTGTCCTGGCACACCGCTGTTTACAGTCCGGCATAACAGAAGTTTATACAGAACTTGACCGTCACGAGGAAACCTCAGAGAAGGTATGCTTGATAAGATCAGTCTAACTATGCTGTGTTCTAGTTTGTTGTTCATTTCATTTTACCTTAGTTTAATAATCAGTCTAACTATGCTGTGTTCTAGTTTGTTGTTAATTTCATTTTACCTTAATTTAATATCTACTCTGTCTATCTTTTTAATAGTCTTAATTATATCTGTATACTAGTGCCCTTTTATGTGTAATCCATTTATGCTGCTACCCTGCCCCATAATCCAACCAGTGTGGTTCTTGAGTAGAGGAGCTACAAATTCCCCGTCCACATGACAATCTAAGTATGGAGTAATTTCCAAAATCTGAAGTTATCAGGATCAAGAGGTTTATAGATTTTTTTTTTGGGGGGGGGAAGGAGGCTGGAATTCTGTATTCTGTATCATTACCATCAGTTATATGTATAGACAGCAACATTCTTGGCATTTCCTTTAAATCATCACTGTATCCATGGTATGATTTATTATCCCACAGTCATGGGTTGAATAGCTCATGGGTAAAAATTATGCAGCCGTGGCTCAGAGGGTTAGAGCGCTCCGCTCTGGCTGTAGGGTCGGAGGATTGAATCCACCCAAGGGTCATTGGTAGATATCAGGAAGGGCATCCGGTCATAAAATGCTACACGCTCCAATCCAAAAAGGCCGACACATGCAAGCATGTTGCAGCCTTCAAAAACGAAAACGAACAATCACAGAACAAAAATGATGAAATCAGCCTTGTGGTTCAGGTGAATCCAACTTAAGCTAACTTAGATGACTGGATTACTATGGCACAGTATAGTGGCAACCATGGAGAGTAAACAAAGAAGACTTGTATTTTTGGAAATACTAACCAACCATTGAATTATGTGGAGTTATTCCCTACTGTGTGAGAAATAATTTACCTCTGGTTGTTGATTAAGTGGTTAGAAAAGAAATCTGCCATGTGAATGAACATACATGTAAATGACCTCTGACTGGTGATTAAGTGGTTAGAGAAGAAGCCAGCTGTGTGAAAGAATATACTGTATATTTTATTCCAGGCTGATGCAGGGAACAGTTTGATGATATAAATTTGAGAAACAGACATTCCTCATTTTCCACAGGTCTCACTGACAGTCATAAAAACTCCCATGCTAATCTCCTTGCAGTAGTCCTGAATGATTGCTAGTGGAGAAGGGAGAAAAAGTGAGCAGATGAAGAGAATCCATTTAGGAATTGTTAAACATAGGGAATGAAGGTAATGCAATTATAAATGACTGGAGAATGGCTGGGTGAGAAGGGAGGAAGTGATCTATAGGATGGAAGTAGTGGAAGCAATTAAGAAAGTCAAAATGGGGAAAGCCCCAGGAATTGATGGAGTGTGTGTGATGAAATGATGACACATGGGGGAGAGATAGTAGTAGAATGGGTATGAAATATGTAAAGATTGGCCGGGGAGGAAGATAGAGTCCCGGAGGATTGGATGTCAGGTATAATTATTGTCCTGTACAAAGGGAAGGGAGAAAAAGAAGTATGTGGTATCATAGGGACATTTGTCATCTAAGTGTAATGGGAAAAGTATACGGTAGGATACTTCTTGACAGAGTTAGGGATATAACAGAGGAATTAGTTGGAGAAGAACAAGGAGGTTTTAGGAAGGGAAGAGGTTGTGTAGATCAGATAATCATCCTGAGGTCTTTAGTGGATAAGTTTCTAGAGAAGAGAAAGCAGTTGTATGCAGCCTTTATGGATTTGGAGAAAGCATATGACAGAGTGGATAGACAAGGAATGTGGAAAAGATTAAGAATATGTGGAGTAGGGTAAATGGGAAGCTATTGAATTACATGAAGATTAGGGGGATGCTAAGGCAGCAGTGCATATGGATGGTGAACTAAGTGTATTTTTCTGTCTGAATGTTGGACTGAGGCAGGGATGTGTTATGTCCCCATGGTTGTTCAATCTGTATATGGATCGTTCGTTTGTTTCATTTTGTTTTTGAAGGCTCCAACATGGTTGCATGCATCGGCCTTGGTCACCTAGGCGGCTCTCCATGCTGCTCGATCTATGGCAGCCTCCCTGTTCAGTCTCTTAACCCTGAGGTCACACTTAACGACCTCGTTCCACATCTTTCTCGGTCTACCCCTCTCAACCCCACCCCCAGTATTAACATTTCTTACCTTTTGCACCTAATCGCCATCCCTCATCCTCTCCACATGCCCAAACAATCTCAGTCTGCCTCTCCTCATCACAACACAATACACTCCAGTCCCATCATTCCTCTCTTGCATCGTAAACCCAGCCCCCCCCCCCCAGGCCTTACATGCAGGGACGCACTGCACATCCACCTAATCATTGTCGTTTCCGTATGTTTGAGCCTGCAAATATCCTCTTCCTTTACTGCCCAGGTCTCACTACCATACAGCATCACACTCCTAATGCATGCTGCATACAAAGACCTCTCAGCATGTAGGGAGAGTCCTCTCAATGTCAGGAGAGGCAACAGCTCCCTGAACTTCCTCCAACCACTCCTTACCCTAGCCACAGAGCTAGCCCCAGATCCACCTCCAGCACATAACATGTCTCCCAAATAACAAAACTCTTCCACACACTCAAGAGACTCACCAGCAGGTTCAATCCTTTCATGCCTAACAATCTCCACCTGCTCTCCCTGACATGCCGCACACATAAAATCAGCTTTATCTCGCAGTCTACTTCTAATACAGTGCACTCACATAACTCACGCACTTCTAACTCATGAATTATCTAACTCACGGTGTCCTTACCTAAGTCACCATTATCACCAAAGTCACGGAAAATGCTCTAACTCATGTTTTTCCACTAGAAAATGACTTATTTCCGAGGAAATGTTTAACTCACGGTATTGTAGCCGCAACTCAAGACTGGAAGCCAATCAAATTTAAGCACACAGTCCTTGTGATTGTGCAGTGAATCAAAACAATGCTTTCTCCACCAATGCCACCTACGCCTTGTGGCCAGTACTGTAATTAGGCCTGCCAAGTGGGATTTTTAGTCTACACATGTACACCTACCTGCAACCTTCTTCCTTGCCTTTTTGTGCTTCACCATGGCTAAAAACAGTCAAGCAAAGAGTTCTTCATCCAGGAAAGGACTGAAGCATTAGCTACCACTGAGCTACACCCAGAAAATAGAGCTAATTCTGCAGATAAACAACGGTGAGAGGAAGTGTTAAGTGCTTGCATTTGTGAATATGACCAAAGAAAAGATCAAAGCACATTATAGAAATGAAACAAGGTGTATTGAAATTGTTTTAAATCTTGATGAAGCTGTTGCCTGTTATAAGAAAATGCATGACATCTGTTTAAATCAGTGTCACCAGCAGTTAATCACACGCTATTTAGCCCACCAACAACTGGTAGTGTGCCAAAACCGCTTAGTGTGCCGAAACTGCTACCCATCTCTCATCGACGTAAACATTGTCATCAGTAGGATTAAGGTAAATGCTTTTCAGTATTGTTTATTATCATACTAGGACATGTAATGTCTTTCAGTATTGTTTATTATCAGTATGATATGCAATACATACTTTTGAGACAGGATGTCAGTGTTAAGTGGTGGAAGAGGGGTTCCAGTAAGGTTATACAAGGCTACTCGACACCATGGCAGAATCAAATATATTTTTCCCCATAAGGTATTTTTTTTAACTCACGTTTTTCCAGCTCACGGCATGAGTTCAGAAGGAAATTACAGTGAGTTAGGTGAATGCAGTGTACCACTACATCTCTTGTGCATTCATTTATCACAAACACTGCACAAGATGGAATTACTTCCCATCCTTTTGTGGCAAATTGCACATGGCCACTCTCCCTCTTCTTTGACTGTACTGCCACCAACTCTAGATATCATTACTTTTGTTTTATCTGCATTTGCCCTTAAGCCCTTGTGCCCCATACCATTTCTCCACTTCCTAAATCTTTCCTCCGCCTCCCTTTCATTCTCTGCAGTCAACACCAAATCATCAGCATACAACATCCCCCACGGGAGTCCATTTCTGAAGTCATGTGAGAGGGCTTCAGGTACCATGATAAACAACAAGGGACTCAAAACTGACCCCTGATGCACACCAACATTCACGGGAAACTCATCACTCAAATCTCCATTCACTCTTACCTACGTGTGATCACCCATTTACATGGCCATAACCACCCTAACCAGCCATTCCTCCAACCCAAGCTCTCTCATTGCCCACTTCACCACCTCACTAGAGACTCTGTCAAAGACATTTGCCAAATCAACGAAAACAAAGTACAGTTCCCTTTTCTTTCCAATATGTTTTTCCTGAAGCTGTCGAACAGTGAATGTGGGATCAGTGGTCCCCCTGCCTGGCATAAACCCAAACTGCATCTCATCAATATTCACTCTTTCTCTAATCATACCTTCTAGAACTCTCTCCATTACTTTCGTTATCTGATCTAAAAGCTTCATACCTCTATAATTTCCTCTTTCCAGGGCATCACCCATCCCTTTGTACACATTTACAATTACACTTTTCAGCCAATCATCTGGGACAACACACTCATATATAATCATTTTTATCAGGTCAGTGACTAACCTCACCCCTATATCTCCTGAGGCCTTCAACATATTGGCAGTCAACCCAGACACACCTGCTGCCTTTCACACCTGCATCCTGCCTATTGCCTCACTCACAGTAGCAGCATCAATCAAAGGCCAAGGGTCAAACACTGTATCTGCTGGCTCCAAACCTTCCCTATCCCAGTCAAACTCCTCATTCAAGACTTGGCTATAATGCTCTCTCCATGCATCTTTATTATCCCCGCTGTTCACAACTACCCTTCCTTCATCATTCTTCACACTCTGCTCACGTTAAAAAGGAGTGCCAAATCCATGATCATGCACTTCTCCTCACAATATTCTTCCAGCCAGCACAATCTCTTGTGAGTGCTCTAGCCTTACCAACTTATCAAACCTCTCTTCCTCACATACTCATCCATCACATCCCTCCACATTCTCCTTGGCCCACCTCACCTTTTCCCTCTTTCAGATTCACTCAGATATACCTTTTTCATCACTCTATTGTCATCCATTCTCTCCACGTGATTCTGGTGTCCACAGACTTCCTCATTCCACATCTTCCACAAATCATTATTTTGTATCCTGTCCACACTCTGTACTCCACATACATTCCTCAGCAGTCCCATCTCCACTGCTCTCACTCTTGACTTTTCATTTTCATGCCATACCGTAGTCTCACATCCATATGCTAAAGTTGGCACTAACACTTCTTCATGTATGCCTTGTGCAGCTGTAACACTCAAGCCTCTGTTTCTTATCAAGGCTTTCATTGCGCCAGCTGCTTTTCTTCCTTGTTTTTCACTCTACTTTCAATTTCTTTTGTACATTTTCCTCTCTTTTCTGTCACTGTACCCAGGTATTTCAACGCTATCACCAATTCCAGTCTCTCTCCATTCACTGTAACATCGCAGTGGGAGTCACCTTCTCTCTCAGTAACCATGGCTTTACTCTTTTCTGCATTTACTCTTAAGGCATGATGCTCACAGACATCAGCAAATCTCGTATCTCTGATTGGGGTAAAAATAATCTTGTTATTTTCAATGCATCAATAACTCAGTTCTTACACATATCAACCCGACAAAATCTTCCTCAGGACTACCCACTAATGTTTAATAATGAACAGTTATGTCCTGCATCATCCTTGAACATGCTTGGGGTTTCATTCTCTCAGGATTTGTCTTGGAAAGAACATATTACATCTCTTGTGAAATCTGCTTCCAAGAGATTAGGTGTGCTAAGCCGATTCCGTACTTTCTTTACCCCTGCACAGTTGTTGACCTTGTACACGGGTTTTATTCGCCCGTGTATGGAGTACAACTCTCATGTGTGGGGAGGCTCCCCACATGCAGCTCTTCTCAATAGGGTGGAGTCAAAGGCTTTTCGTCTCATTAACTCTCCTCCTCTTACTGATTCCCTTCAACCATTGTCTCTTCGCCGCACTGTTGCATCTTTATCTCTCTTCTATCGCTACTTCAATGGTCACTGTTCCTCTGAACTGTCTGCTTGCATCCCTCCACCTCTACGACGGGCACGTAGTACCCGTCTAGCAACAAACTCTCATCCCTTTTCTGTCCAACTCTCTAATGCAAGAGTTAACCGTTACTCCCAGTCTTTTATTTATGCAACTGGTCAACTCTGGAACTGTCTTCCTCTGTCTGTATTTCCTACTTCCTATGATCTCCAGTCTTTCAAACGCAGTGTGTCCAGGCATCTCGAATTGAACGGATCTTGAATTTGGCTCTCTTTTGTACTGTTTTTG
>JAGKTI010011164.1:0-15795 GCA_018397915.1 Birgus latro
AAATATGTCAACTCAAAAAAACGAGAACAAAATCAACACAAGGGGACTTATATAGAAGTGAAGGAAGAGACTCTAAGGTTACAACAGACAAAGAAAAGGCAGAAGTTTTATCAGTACTCCCTACAAGTGTTTGTTAAGGAACCCGATGGGTAGGTACCAATGGCAGATACTAAAGATGTAAACCAACTTTTCCTAATTGATATAACTAAGAACAAGGTAAGAAAGATAATAAATAAATTGAAAAGGACCAGGTCTCCCGAACCAGATGAGATCCACTCAAGAATATTGAAGGAATTGATGGAGGAGATACTTGAACCATTGAAGATGCACTTTGAAAGTTCGTTTCGTGAGGGACAGATACCAGATGACAGGCGCATTGCGCATGTCACTGCCATATACAAGAAGAGTGACAAGAGGGAGCCAGGAAACTACAGACCAGTGAGCCTTACTAGTGTAGTCTGCAAGGTAATGGAGTCATTGCTGAGAGAGGAGATAATTCACCATATGAAAGAACACCACTTGTACAGCAAGAAGCAATTTGGTTTCCTACAGGGGAGGTCAACAGTACTTCAGCTGATAAAAGTACTGGATTGTTGGACTGATGCTATAGACACTGGTGGGGCTGTGATGTAATAGCTATATTGTGATTTTATCAAGTCCTTTGACCGTGTACCACACAAACGGCTGTTAGAGAAGGTAGCAGGCTACAGGATTGAGGGAAATTATATTGAATGGATAAGAAATTTCTTGACCGTAAGGAAACAGAGTGATGCTTAACTGCGGTTCATCTGAATGGAAAAGCATCCGTGCTTTTTCCTCTTCTTTTTGTCCTCTTCGTAAATGATCTACCAGACAAGTGAAAATTAATAGCAAGGTGTACCTATATGCTGATGACACTAAAGTCTTCAGGAGGAGTGTTAGTGAGGAGGACCGTTGAAAGTGAATAAAATTGTCGGCATTATTAGACGAACTTTTGTGTATCAGGTTCATGCAGTATTTAAATGACTATATACAGTACTGGTGAGGCCTCACCCAGAGTATGCAAATCAGATATGGTGCCCACATCTGGTTAAGGATATAGAGGCCTTAGAGAATGTGCAGAGAAGAGCTACCAAACTGTTGCTACAAATAAAAGACCCACTATATGAAGAAAGGCTTAAGAAGCTGGACCTACCTATGTTGTCATACAGAAGAGCATGAGGTGACATGACTGAGACTTTCAAGATCTTTGGCAGTATATATGACCAAAACTGCACCGAAGGGATCTTCCGAATGAGGGAGAATGGTATCATAAAGAGAAATTCACAAAAGCTCTATGAAACCAGGGCAAGACTTTACTAAGGAAGTATTTGATTTCCCATTGGGTAGTTAACAACTGGAATGACCTGCCATATTGAGCAATCAAAGCAGAAAATGTAGAAAATTTTGAAGCATGCCTGGACAAATTTTGGAAACACCAAAGCCTGAAATATAATTATAAAGACCAAATAGCCACCACATGTGCCCGCCACCCAACTCATACTAGTATAGGGGATAGTGACTTGGGAGACTCGGAGACACAGACTTAGCCTCTTCCAGTATATCATCAGCAGTAATCATTCATCAGTTGCATACATAAAGGACAGAGAGTACCAGTTAACTCCTGCATTAGTGAGTTGGACAAAAATAAGCAAGGAGTGCATTGCTTGACGGTTGCTGGGCACTCACTGTAAAGGGGGTAGATGCAAGCAGATGGCTCAGAAGAGTAGTGATCATTGAAACAGTGACAGCAGAGGGAAAGAGTTATGCAGTATTATGGCAAAGAGAGAGAGAGAGAGAGAGGTGGAAGGGTGTCATAAAGATAGGGGAATTGATGAGACAAAAATGTCTTGACATCGTTCTGTGTAGAAGGCTCCAAGTTGTGAGCCCCACGTATGAGAGTTATGCTCCACATGGGTGAATAAGGCCCCTATACAGAGTAAGTAATTGTATGGAGTTATAGAAGGTTCAGAGTCTGTTTAGCATGCCCGGTCTCTGGGAAGTTGATTTTGGGATGGTAACACTATACAGTAATGTGATCTTTCCATGATTAATCCTGAGAGGAAGAAATCCCATGAATATTGAGAAATGATGGAAAGCTGAATTGTGTGTTGTTGAATATTAAGAGATATTCTCGAGAAAAGATTGATCCCAGATGAAAGGCGGGGGAATCGAGTTTGATGTGTTGATACTTTTAGCCCAGTCAGAAATAATAAGTGAGAAACCAAGCATGCCATACTCTCATCTGGTGAGTGTTGAAGTAACTGTGTTGATGGATGATGTGAAAAGCAGGTAGGAAAGTGAAGGGTGGCATCACTAGTGTATGATTGGATAAGGCTAGATGTTCAGTCAAAAGATAATGAATAGGAGGAAGAGAGTTGGTGAAAGGACAGATCCTTGAGGAACATCACTATTGATAGCTTTACAAAAAGAACAGTACAATATCTGTCTACATTAGAAGCTAGCTATAGAATGACCAGCAAAGATACAACAAATGATGACACGGATATGAGGACAAAGTCTAGCTATGAGGGTATTAAGAAAATTAAAGGATGCCTTTACACATGAGCATATTGACAGGTTCACTTAGGCTAGAGGTTGTGATCATTCATCTCTGCTTGATCAAGTTTTCTCCTAGAATGAATTGGAAGTTGATATAATTTTAGTTTGGTACTTTTGTTGGAGAAGTGAGCTTTAACATCAGCAAATTTAATATGATAAGAAGAAGAAAAGAAAGGTCTCCATTATGGGTGTAATGCTTAACCTCATTACAGTCACAGATGGCAAGCAGCTACTGTATTTCCTTCACTTTATTCATCAGTGTGGAAAGAATACAGTACTTGATTACATTCCAGTGCTAAAGGTTCATTAACATTAAAGGCTTTTTCAGGGTTGCGTACAAGAGCTTTGCTTTCACAGCAAGCCCACTGTAGTAGTTACAGTGAAAATGATGATGTTGTTACAACCCTAGTGAACCGCAACCCTCGCAACATGGAGATGCTGCGCTTGGCACACAAACCTCAAGGCTGGCACCTGGAGGCTTCATCACCACGCTACTGGTACAAGTAAGACCATCCCACTTCTGTATCATTAGTTGTTGTCTCGTATTTAGCTGAAATATACCTGTAATTTCAAGTCGTATTATTCATATATCACCACTCCCCTTATACAGGCTCATTATAGAGATTCCTGCATCTAATATTAGCTCTAGGGTTCACAGATGTGACCGCTTTCCAGTTGCCATGAATTCCATTATTTTCCTCTTCCAGGCCCTCTCCCTCCATGTTCTGGTGACTGTGGTTAAAGCAGCTTGAGGCTTGGGCAGTATAGTCATTTGTGTAAACAGCCCAGTAGTTGATCATGGATGCAGTACTGTCTCTAGAAAGTGCGTGCTGCAGCTGAGAATGGTGTGATGTTATGCGACTAAAATTAATCAGAATTAAGTTAAATATGAGTCTTCATTAGCCATTAGAAATCCTTGACTGCATTAGCCAGAATAAACACCTGAGTGAACCAAAGGTATTAGGATGCCATTCCCATAACTTAATGATTGAGGTATGATAGTAATATGGAGATATCAGTTATGATGAGATATAAAAAAAAGAAAAAGGATTCTGTGTTTCATATTTTTTGTAATGAGTAAATGTTGATAAAGAGTAAATTGATGTTTATTATGAGAGAAGGTAACTCCAAGTGCGATGTGTTGATGAATAGAGACTGGAATAGGTTGTTGTTGCATAACTTTGGGTTGCTTGACTGAGTAAACTGATAAACTGCAGATAAACAACCATCCCTATGCAGTTGTCCCATAGGTTCTTACACCATTGCATTTTGTCGGCTTCTTTGTGTAGCGTTTGCTATATAGAGCTCTATTACATGCGTTATGTTGTCTAGGCCTATTCTGCAGTCAGGGCATGTGTCAACTGTGGCTCTTCCTAACCTAGATCAAAGCAGATAACTTAGGAGGACTGGGTGATATCCTGATCTAAACCATGCTATGTAAACCTAATCACCTCTGTTTAAGGATACCTCTGATTTGTGGATGCCAGTGGGTTGAGTTTGTAATACAGTGGGCCGGTGTTTTATGCAGGTATTGTTGGGGGTAAGGCCCCAGCATAAATGAATTCCATGTAAACAGTTCTTTAAGATACATTATTATATGGCTAATGTGGGGGCAGACCTCCGAAAATCTTTAAGAAGTCCGTATTATGGTCCTGTTGAAACGTATGCATAATTACACACGGTTCATCATTAGGCATATTAAATACTGTATTGATTGTTCAAGAATAATTGTAATAACAGTGGAATTTAATCTCACCTTAACACTGTACCATAGTAGAGGTGAAAAATACCACATTTTTGCAAGACTCAAGGCTTAAGCCAGGCTTCGCTCGTTGGTTTAAGGCTCAGTGGCCCCACACAAACAGTCAAGCCTCCGATCAGTTGACCACTGTAAACATTCCTGTCAGCTGACATTGTTTACACCAATGTTTACTTTGAAAATGTATCAGCAGAAGAAAAGAGTGAGACGAGTGCCTGTCAAGTGACCATAGGGTGTGGGTATGCTTCTGTGCTAGCTCCGTGTTCACACCCGACCATTAATTTAATGCTATGCACTTACAGCAATAAACATTTCAGTCAGTCAGTCAGAAGAGAAGACACCATCTTTGTTTACATATGATGTCATACCTTTGGTCTTGACCCCCAACGATCATCAGTTTCCGAATTTCGTACTGAACTTGAAGTCCTAGGGCCGACAGTTATAGAGAGGTTTAATAAAACGAGAGCTGTAACCCCGCCTCTTGTATTACGTAAATGGTACCTAGCCAATGGAAACTAAGAGATGAGGTGGTGGGATCACTGCCTTTGCCATTTAAAATACACATGCTGTAGCATGGTGGTCACGGGATGCTGACATCATGGCCTCAAAACATGCACACAGACACCACTCTGAGCATCCTTCTTCTGCCTCTTTCACCCATGCTGGCTGCATATTGTCCTGACCGTCACCCATCTGAGCATCAAAATCCCATGTAATCTGACATCAATTTAACATTTACCTTTTATTAGTCGAACCACAATGCCTCTCAAGCATCAGAAAAGTTCTCAGTGTGGTAACAAGGGCAAATTGTGCTGGTTACTATTGAAAAAAAAGCTGTACTTTCTCAAACACTTAGATGCTGGATGAGGAGTGGTGGACACTGCAAGGTAGCTTAACCCCTAAAGACTGCAAAGCTCCAATCACTATAGCAAAAAGGGTCTGATTTTTCAACTTTCACCACAGAAAACTTTTTCTTACAGATTTCAAGCGCTTCTGAAATTGTATATTTCACTCTCATATGACTAATGGTTACCACAGTATCTACCATCAATCTATCTATATACCTAGGCTGCTTCCCCCAAGAAAAGGAAGGTAACCGAGACAGGTCAACACACTACCAATTTACTCATCCACTCATACACATTTGTTTGCATCTTAGCCCCAAAGGGGAGAAGGGACAGATCCTCACTGCACCACACCATCAAAGAACTTAAAAATAACAACTGTTACCCCTCACTTTTAGAGAGAGAGAGAGAGAAGCACCAAAGTAAATTTTGGTTTTATACATTTGAAGAGCTTGATTTTACATACCAGAAAATTCATATTTTATTCTCATATGTGTAACGGTTACTGCACAATCGACCATCAGAAATAAAAAAAACAGTCATTCCATGCTATCTATCTATCTATTGCCAGACGCCTCCATCCCGCACGGGGTGGCCACAAACAAATCGCCTCCATGTCACTGTCCCCCGCCATTTCACTACCCCTCTCCCAACTCACACCCCCCTCTCTCAGGTACCTCTCCACTCCATCCCTCCATCTCATCCTCGGCATCCCCCTCCCTCTCGCCCCCTCCACCTCACTCACATACACTCTCCTTATCAGTCTTTCACTCTCCATCCTCTCCACATGCCCAAACCACCTTAACGTGTTTCTCCTAACGCTTCCTATCACGTCCACAACCATACCACAACTCTCCTTCACTTGCTCATTTGTTAGTCTGTCTCTCCATGTGACACCACATGCTCCTTTCAAATAACTCATTTCCACTGCTCTCACTCTTGACTTCTGTCCTTCCAACAGGGTCCAAGCTTCACTTCCATATGTCAGAGTTGGTATCACAATACTGTCATGTAACAACTTTTTCACTTCCATGCTCACCTCCCTGTTTCTTATCACTGTTTTCAACGAACCAGCAACCTTCCTTCCCTGCTGCACCCTTTCAAGCACTTCACCCTCCAGACTTCCATCCTTACTCATCACACTACCCAAGTACTTAAATGCACTCATATTCTCCATATCCTCCCCATCCAATCTCACTTTACATTCACTGGCTTCACTTCTCTTGAAGACCATCACTTTACTCTTCCCTACATTCACCTTTAAATTCCGTTTCTTACACACTCTCCCAAATTCATCTACCATTGTACTGTATATATAAAGAGAAGTGTGTATACAGTATCGCAGTATGTGTAAAGAGAAGTATGTGTACAGTACCATTGTACACATAAAGCAGGGTTGTGGAGTCGGAGTCGCCTGTTTTTGGTTGGAGTCAGAGTCAGTAAAATAACCACGACTCAGAGTTCGAGCTTTTTGGTTCTGAAATGGTATCAGTCATATTTTTTCAATTCAGTTTATTTTACAACCATGTATAACAGTTTATTTGTTATTATGCAAGCACTATAAGTAGAGAATAAAAGATTAAGAATTGCATCTGTCAGAATCCATGAATATTATTCATTTACCTACATCATGTCCATATTATTAGTACAGTACTATACTGAAGTCGGAGTCATACTGTACTTGTAAAATTTCTGGAATCGGAGTCAGGAAATATTATCACACACTCCACAACCCTGTAAAGAGAAGTGTGTGTGTGTTTATTTACCTATTTGTATTTACCTATTTCTAGTATACAGGAATTGAGCTAAACTCGTGTTGTCCTGTCTCCATATTTACATTCATCTAATCTAGTTTTAAATACATGAATGTTTTTCGCCTGCACCACCTCTTCCTCTAAGTCATTCCAAATACTTATGCTTCTGTTTGGGAAACTGAACCTTTTGAGATCGTTAAGACATCTACTTTTCCTCAACTTGAAGCCATGACCTCTTGTTCTTCCATCATCCAACACTAAAAGATCCTCTTTATCCACCCTTTCCAATTCTCTTACATTTCTAAATATCGTGATCAAGTCACCTCTTTCCCTTCTCTCGCACAGTGTTGGTAACTTCAGTTTTTCCGATCTCTCCTCGTAGGTGAGTTCTCTTAAACGTGGTACTGTATCATCTTCGTTGCCATCCGTTGAACCCTCTCTAGTTTATCAATTTGCTTCTTCAAATGAGGTGACCATACCACCGCCGCATATGCTAGTCTTGGTCTTATCATGGTCACTATCAACTCCCTCAACATTTCCTCATCCATATAATTAAAAGCCACTCTCATGTTGGTCAGTAATCTATAAGATCCCCCAATGATTTTGTTTATATGCTTTTCTGGTGACAAGTCATTCCAAATAATCACTCCCAAGTCTTTCTCATCCTTTCTTTTACTAATTATCTCATTGGCCATTTTATATGTCCAGTGTGGTCTTCTTTCACTTATTCCCATTTCTGATACATGACACTTCTTGGCATTAAAGTCCATTTTCCAAGTCTGGCTCCAGCTTTGTGGTTTGTCCAAGTCCTCTTGCAGTTCTTTACAACTATCAATACATTTAATATGTTTCATAATTTTAGCATCATCTGCAAACATACTCATGTAACTATTCAAACCCTCTGGCAAATCATTTACATATATCAGAAACATTATTGGGGGCAGGACAGATCCCTAGGGTACTCCACTAGTCACATTTCTCCATTGTGAAACCTTGTCTCTTATTACTGTTCTCATCTGCCTTCCTATCTCCCATCCACTTTAATATTTTCCCATGCACCCCTCCAAAGGTCCTCAACTTCCACAATAGTCTCCTATAGGGCACCCTGTCAAATGCTTTCATAAGATCCAGATAGACACAGTCCGCCCATCCCTCTCTCTCCTGTACGACATCTATTACCCTACTTAATAGGTTAGTAGCACATGATCTTCCTTCCCTAAAACCAAACTGTCTTGGTGTTATCACTTCATTTTCTTCTAAATACTTTGTCCATCTTTTTCTAATAACTTTCTCACAGATTTTACAAACAATACTAGTAAGTGACACAGGTCTATAATTAAGTGTGTGTGTGTGTGTGTGTGTGTGTGTGTGTGTGTGTGTGTGTGTTTCTTAAGTGTCCTGCTCACATTTTTTTTTTCCCCCTAACCTAGGAACCAGAATTTTGCACAGAGGCAGACCTCTACCCTGATTTAAGTTTTAGACAGAATGGGACTAGTGAAGGTCTCTATCTACACCTGGACCAGACTATGCCCCCACCCCCCTTGTAATATAAGTTATGTATTACAGTATTAAACTGAGTGGTGTAGATGGGTGGGTTGTGTAGATTAATGGGTGGGTGTAGGTTGGAGGATAGTGTAGGCAGGAAGGCATTATAGATAGGTGAGTGGTGTAGATGGGAGGGTGTTGTAAGTGGATAGTAGATGGTGAGAAGGTAGCATTTGTAGGAGAGTGATGTAGGTGGACAGGTGGGTGTTGGAGATAGGAGGATGGTGTAGATGGGAGAGTGGTGGAATTCATGTCAGTTATAGTAAATGAATTATTACATTTTAAAAGAATAGATAGTAATGTTAGTGATTGTAATGATTTTGTAATGATGATAGTGGTAATGACAGTACTGGCAGTGATGATAGTGGGGTAGTCCCTGGGGGTTTCAGGCTATACCAGCATGAATTACTTCCCCCCGTCCCCCCCCCTTTTTTATTTTATGTAAGCAGTGCTGGGTACCCGTGCTGTATATAATATATATGGCTGCGGTACACATATTGATTCATGTAAATGGTATGATAGTGGAATTATTTCACTGTTGAGAGGCTCATTAGAGGCCAGTTCAGTAAGTATCCTTGTTATATCATTGTAGTAGAACCTTGCTGTAGTTGTACAGTTATTGAGCTGGAATATTGTTTAAATCGCAGTGGACTTATGGAAGCATTGTGTGTGCGTGTCTTGGTCATCAGACTGGTGTTAGATCAGAGCAAGCGACACATCACAGGCCGTGTGGAGCACCATACGGGGACCACAGTTGTGTCAGCATCCACACGTGAATCAGCACTAAAGCAGCACCTATATTCCACATCTGATGTCTCCGCTGCTCTCAATATTGGACGTGTCCTGGCACACCGCTGTTTACAGTCCGGCATAACAGAAGTTTATACAGAACTTGACCGTCACGAGGAAACCTCAGAGAAGGTATGCTTGATAAGATCAGTCTAACTATGCTGTGTTCTAGTTTGTTGTTCATTTCATTTTACCTTAGTTTAATAATCAGTCTAACTATGCTGTGTTCTAGTTTGTTGTTAATTTCATTTTACCTTAATTTAATATCTACTCTGTCTATCTTTTTAATAGTCTTAATTATATCTGTATACTAGTGCCCTTTTATGTGTAATCCATTTATGCTGCTACCCTGCCCCATAATCCAACCAGTGTGGTTCTTGAGTAGAGGAGCTACAAATTCCCCGTCCACATGACAATCTAAGTATGGAGTAATTTCCAAAATCTGAAGTTATCAGGATCAAGAGGTTTATAGATTTTTTTTTTGGGGGGGGGGAAGGAGGCTGGAATTCTGTATTCTGTATCATTACCATCAGTTATATGTATAGACAGCAACATTCTTGGCATTTCCTTTAAATCATCACTGTATCCATGGTATGATTTATTATCCCACAGTCATGGGTTGAATAGCTCATGGGTAAAAATTATGCAGCCGTGGCTCAGAGGGTTAGAGCGCTCCGCTCTGGCTGTAGGGTCGGAGGATTGAATCCACCCAAGGGTCATTGGTAGATATCAGGAAGGGCATCCGGTCATAAAATGCTACACGCTCCAATCCAAAAAGGCCGACACATGCAAGCATGTTGCAGCCTTCAAAAACGAAAACGAACAATCACAGAACAAAAATGATGAAATCAGCCTTGTGGTTCAGGTGAATCCAACTTAAGCTAACTTAGATGACTGGATTACTATGGCACAGTATAGTGGCAACCATGGAGAGTAAACAAAGAAGACTTGTATTTTTGGAAATACTAACCAACCATTGAATTATGTGGAGTTATTCCCTACTGTGTGAGAAATAATTTACCTCTGGTTGTTGATTAAGTGGTTAGAAAAGAAATCTGCCATGTGAATGAACATACATGTAAATGACCTCTGACTGGTGATTAAGTGGTTAGAGAAGAAGCCAGCTGTGTGAAAGAATATACTGTATATTTTATTCCAGGCTGATGCAGGGAACAGTTTGATGATATAAATTTGAGAAACAGACATTCCTCATTTTCCACAGGTCTCACTGACAGTCATAAAAACTCCCATGCTAATCTCCTTGCAGTAGTCCTGAATGATTGCTAGTGGAGAAGGGAGAAAAAGTGAGCAGATGAAGAGAATCCATTTAGGAATTGTTAAACATAGGGAATGAAGGTAATGCAAGTATAAATGACTGGAGAATGGCTGGGTGAGAAGGGAGGAAGTGATCTATAGGATGGAAGTAGTGGAAGCAATTAAGAAAGTCAAAATGGGGAAAGCCCCAGGAATTGATGGAGTGTGTGTGATGAAATGATGACACATGGGGGAGAGATAGTAGTAGAATGGGTATGAAATATGTAAAGATTGGCCGGGGAGGAAGATAGAGTCCCGGAGGATTGGATGTCAGGTATAATTATTGTCCTGTACAAAGGGAAGGGAGAAAAAGAAGTATGTGGTATCATAGGGACATTTGTCATCTAAGTGTAATGGGAAAAGTATACGGTAGGATACTTCTTGACAGAGTTAGGGATATAACAGAGGAATTAGTTGGAGAAGAACAAGGAGGTTTTAGGAAGGGAAGAGGTTGTGTAGATCAGATAATCATCCTGAGGTCTTTAGTGGATAAGTTTCTAGAGAAGAGAAAGCAGTTGTATGCAGCCTTTATGGATTTGGAGAAAGCATATGACAGAGTGGATAGACAAGGAATGTGGAAAAGATTAAGAATATGTGGAGTAGGGTAAATGGGAAGCTATTGAATTACATGAAGATTAGGGGGATGCTAAGGCAGCAGTGCATATGGATGGTGAACTAAGTGTATTTTTCTGTCTGAATGTTGGACTGAGGCAGGGATGTGTTATGTCCCCATGGTTGTTCAATCTGTATATGGATCGTTCGTTTGTTTCATTTTGTTTTTGAAGGCTCCAACATGCTTGCATGCATCGGCCTTGGTCACCTAGGCGGCTCTCCATGCTGCTCGATCTATGGCAGCCTCCCTGTTCAGTCTCTTAACCCTGAGGTCACACTTAACGACCTCGTTCCACATCTTTCTCGGTCTACCCCTCTCAACCCCACCCCCAGTATTAACATTTCTTACCTTTTGCACCTAATCGCCATCCCTCATCCTCTCCACATGCCCAAACAATCTCAGTCTGCCTCTCCTCATCACAACACAATACACTCCAGTCCCATCATTCCTCTCTTGCATCGTAAACCCAGCCCCCCCCCCCAGGCCTTACATGCAGGGACGCACTGCACATCCACCTAATCATTGTCGTTTCCGTATGTTTGAGCCTGCAAATATCCTCTTCCTTTACTGCCCAGGTCTCACTACCATACAGCATCACACTCCTAATGCATGCTGCATACAAAGACCTCTCAGCATGTAGGGAGAGTCCTCTCAATGTCAGGAGAGGCAACAGCTCCCTGAACTTCCTCCAACCACTCCTTACCCTAGCCACAGAGCTAGCCCCAGATCCACCTCCAGCACATAACATGTCTCCCAAATAACAAAACTCTTCCACACACTCAAGAGACTCACCAGCAGGTTCAATCCTTTCATGCCTAACAATCTCCACCTGCTCTCCCTGACATGCCGCACACATAAAATCAGCTTTATCTCGCAGTCTACTTCTAATACAGTGCACTCACATAACTCACGCACTTCTAACTCATGAATTATCTAACTCACGGTGTCCTTACCTAAGTCACCATTATCACCAAAGTCACGGAAAATGCTCTAACTCATGTTTTTCCACTAGAAAATGACTTATTTCCGAGGAAATGTTTAACTCACGGTATTGTAGCCGCAACTCAAGACTGGAAGCCAATCAAATTTAAGCACACAGTCCTTGTGATTGTGCAGTGAATCAAAACAATGCTTTCTCCACCAATGCCACCTACGCCTTGTGGCCAGTACTGTAATTAGGCCTGCCAAGTGGGATTTTTAGTCTACACATGTACACCTACCTGCAACCTTCTTCCTTGCCTTTTTGTGCTTCACCATGGCTAAAAACAGTCAAGCAAAGAGTTCTTCATCCAGGAAAGGACTGAAGCATTAGCTACCACTGAGCTACACCCAGAAAATAGAGCTAATTCTGCAGATAAACAACGGTGAGAGGAAGTGTTAAGTGCTTGCATTTGTGAATATGACCAAAGAAAAGATCAAAGCACATTATAGAAATGAAACAAGGTGTATTGAAATTGTTTTAAATCTTGATGAAGCTGTTGCCTGTTATAAGAAAATGCATGACATCTGTTTAAATCAGTGTCACCAGCAGTTAATCACACGCTATTTAGCCCACCAACAACTGGTAGTGTGCCAAAACCGCTTAGTGTGCCGAAACTGCTACCCATCTCTCATCGACGTAAACATTGTCATCAGTAGGATTAAGGTAAATGCTTTTCAGTATTGTTTATTATCATACTAGGACATGTAATGTCTTTCAGTATTGTTTATTATCAGTATGATATGCAATACATACTTTTGAGACAGGATGTCAGTGTTAAGTGGTGGAAGAGGGGTTCCAGTAAGGTTATACAAGGCTACTCGACACCATGGCAGAATCAAATATATTTTTCCCCATAAGGTATTTTTTTTAACTCACGTTTTTCCAGCTCACGGCATGAGTTCAGAAGGAAATTACAGTGAGTTAGGTGAATGCAGTGTACCACTACATCTCTTGTGCATTCATTTATCACAAACACTGCACAAGATGGAATTACTTCCCATCCTTTTGTGGCAAATTGCACATGGCCACTCTCCCTCTTCTTTGACTGTACTGCCACCAACTCTAGATATCATTACTTTTGTTTTATCTGCATTTGCCCTTAAGCCCTTGTGCCCCATACCATTTCTCCACTTCCTAAATCTTTCCTCCGCCTCCCTTTCATTCTCTGCAGTCAACACCAAATCATCAGCATACAACATCCCCCACGGGAGTCCATTTCTGAAGTCATGTGAGAGGGCTTCAGGTACCATGATAAACAACAAGGGACTCAAAACTGACCCCTGATGCACACCAACATTCACGGGAAACTCATCACTCAAATCTCCATTCACTCTTACCTACGTGTGATCACCCATTTACATGGCCATAACCACCCTAACCAGCCATTCCTCCAACCCAAGCTCTCTCATTGCCCACTTCACCACCTCACTAGAGACTCTGTCAAAGACATTTGCCAAATCAACGAAAACAAAGTACAGTTCCCTTTTCTTTCCAATATGTTTTTCCTGAAGCTGTCGAACAGTGAATGTGGGATCAGTGGTCCCCCTGCCTGGCATAAACCCAAACTGCATCTCATCAATATTCACTCTTTCTCTAATCATACCTTCTAGAACTCTCTCCATTACTTTCGTTATCTGATCTAAAAGCTTCATACCTCTATAATTTCCTCTTTCCAGGGCATCACCCATCCCTTTGTACACATTTACAATTACACTTTTCAGCCAATCATCTGGGACAACACACTCATATATAATCATTTTTATCAGGTCAGTGACTAACCTCACCCCTATATCTCCTGAGGCCTTCAACATATTGGCAGTCAACCCAGACACACCTGCTGCCTTTCACACCTGCATCCTGCCTATTGCCTCACTCACAGTAGCAGCATCAATCAAAGGCCAAGGGTCAAACACTGTATCTGCTGGCTTCAAACCTTCCCTATCCCAGTCAAACTCCTCATTCAAGACTTGGCTATAATGCTCTCTCCATGCATCTTTATTATCCCCGCTGTTCACAACTACCCTTCCTTCATCATTCTTCACACACTGCTCACGTTAAAAAGGAGTGCCAAATCCATGATCATGCACTTCTCCTCACAATATTCTTCCAGCCAGCACGATCTCTTGTGAGTGCTCTAGCCTTACCAACTTATCAAACCTCTCTTCCTCACATACTCATCCATCACATCCCTCCACATTCTCCTTGGCCCACCTCACCTTTTCCCTCTTTCAGATTCACTCAGATATACCTTTTTCATCACTCTATTGTCATCCATTCTCTCCACGTGATTCTGGTGTCCACAGACTTCCTCATTCCACATCTTCCACAAATCATTATTTTGTATCCTGTCCACACTCTGTACTCCACATACATTCCTCAGCAGTCCCATCTCCACTGCTTTCACTCTTGACTTTTCATTTTCATGCCATACCGTAGTCTCACATCCATATGCTAAAGTTGGCACTAACACTTCTTCATGTATGCCTTGTGCAGCTGTAACACTCAAGCCTCTGTTTCTTATCAAGGCTTTCATTGCGCCAGCTGCTTTTCTTCCTTGTTTTTCACTCTACTTTCAATTTCTTTTGTACATTTTCCTCTCTTTTCTGTCACTGTACCCAGGTATTTCAACGCTATCACCAATTCCAGTCTCTCTCCATTCACTGTAACATCGCAGTGGGAGTCACCTTCTCTCTCAGTAACCATGGCTTTACTCTTTTCTGCATTTACTCTTAAGGCATGATGCTCACAGACATCAGCAAATCTCGTATCTCTGATTGGGGTAAAAATAATCTTGTTATTTTCAATGCATCAATAACTCAGTTCTTACACATATCAACCCGACAAAATCTTCCTCAGGACTACCCACTAATGTTTAATAATGAACAGTTATGTCCTGCATCATCCTTGAACATGCTTGGGGTTTCATTCTCTCAGGATTTGTCTTGGAAAGAACATATTACATCTCTTGTGAAATCTGCTTCCAAGAGATTAGGTGTGCTAAGCCGATTCCGTACTTTCTTTACCCCTGCACAGTTGTTGACCTTGTACACGGGTTTTATTCGCCCGTGTATGGAGTACAACTCTCATGTGTGGGGAGGCTCCCCACATGCAGCTCTTCTCAATAGGGTGGAGTCAAAGGCTTTTCGTCTCATTAACTCTCCTCCTCTTACTGATTCCCTTCAACCATTGTCTCTTCGCCGCACTGTTGCATCTTTATCTCTCTTCTATCGCTACTTCAATGGTCACTGTTCCTCTGAACTGTCTGCTTGCATCCCTCCACCTCTACGACGGGCACGTAGTACCCGTCTAGCAACAAACTCTCATCCCTTTTCTGTCCAACTCTCTAATGCAAGAGTTAACCGTTACTCCCAGTCTTTTATTTATGCAACTGGTCAACTCTGGAACTGTCTTCCTCTGTCTGTATTTCCTACTTCCTATGATCTCCAGTCTTTCAAACGCAGTGTGTCCAGGCATCTCGAATTGAACGGATCTTGAATTTGGCTCTCTTTTGTACTGTTTTTGCTTTTTCTTGGAAGGAACAGTATGCAGGCCCGTGGCCTTTGGTTCCTTCTTCCATGCATAAAAAAAAAAAAAAAAAAAAAAAAAAAAAAAAA
>JAGKTI010011165.1:11727-26987 GCA_018397915.1 Birgus latro
TATACTCCTAGTACTTTTTTACACTTACATATATCTACAGTATTTATCGATAAGTTTCCTTTAGTAATAGTAGTTTATATTCACTCTAGGCATTCACTTTCTCGTTCAGTAAACTACGTAGAAAGCGAAGCTTTCACTTTCGCTGTCATTACTCCAAGTATTTGTACTTAAATTCTTATATTACTAATTATTCACACTATATTATGCATTGTCACTTGCAGTAACTTATAAAACTATATTCCACTGTTCAGTCATATTTACATCCATTGCTTTCACTTGCTATTTACACAATATTTACACACATTATTTACATTTCCCTTTGCACTGTTTTAGAACTGCTTCAGGCTGTGGTAATCAAAGTAGCAGGTTACGCAGAGGGGAACCTGGCACTCAGCGCACTGCCAAGAGGTGTGTTTGAACTCAGGTGTGCGTCTGGTGGTATGTGCACACACTGGCACTTGCAGATCGCAGCCTTCCTCTTCGCTGTGGCTGGCATTTACACCAGTCTGTTCCGATCCATGTACACCCTCTGCTAAAGTCTGTAAGGAAGTCTCACAGAATGGCGCCTTGGAGCTGCTGCTGTCACCCTACCATATCTCTCAAGCAGCTGCTGAACACAGGTTCTGGCAAACAACCTCAGGGAGAAGGACTTGGGTGGCTTTACCTTCATCTTGTACAGGATGAAGGCATTCAGCATCGTCATCTCAGTGAGATGCAGAAACACTTTCTGTACCACCCAGTATTCTTCCTGAGGCAGTCGATCTCTCCAATCATCATGTCGGACTTGTCCACCAGCCGAATGTTGATATTGTAGTCGATCACAGCATCAGGTCTCATTACAGGTTCGCCTGTCCTATGGTCGACCTTCCCACTGTCTTTCAGTTCCCCATTGTGTATGGTGGTGAGCATGTGCATGACCCTCTTGTCATGCCACCTTATTGTCAGTGTAGGAACTAGGCAAACCACACTCACCGGCCTCACAACATGAACTGCCAAGGCTCCCGCTTGCATACCACAGGAACCTTCCGATGACGTCATCACTCGTGACTTAGCAGGTGTGTGCGTGCGCACACATACTAACACTCTCGTCCTCTCTTCTTAATTTGACAGAAGATTCCTAGGACGAAGCTGGATGGTCTATTTGCATCTGATGCACACTATGTATCCAATACATAGACTTTTGTGTGAGTGCCATCAACACCTGGTACACACAATGTATCCAATACATACACTTTTGTTTAATTACTATCAAGACCCAGTCTGTGGCCACATACAGATATGTGATGTCTCTTGAAGTATTATAAACTTTCTAGTCTCGGCTGACTGCTGCACGCAGCCGCTCGGTCGAGGCACCTTTCTTGGTGAGACAATCAGCCAGTTGTTGTGATGTATCCATCCAGGATACCTCATCAATCTCCCCCCACTCCAACATGTCCCGCAACACAGCAATATCAATGCACAATCTCCTCTCTTCTACGCTCCTACAGGAGTAAAGGGCGTCCACCAGACTCTTGTTGTCGACGAAACACTTCATTTTAATCTTTCCACATCCAGAAACCTCATGCAATATGTTGGAGAGATATACAGCAGTTTCAGCACATTCAAGCAGTGCCAACGCCTCAGCAGATAAGGTAGATTTGACGACCCTCCTGATCCTCCTTGTCTGCCAGAACATAGGACATCTTGCCTCACTAGCATCTCGTAGGAAGATCACAAAACTTCCCTGAGATCCATTGCCTACAAGGTTGGCCCCATTCTTGGAATGTATAGCTTCATGTTGTCAGTCTTCACCCTTGAGATCACCTTATTGAGTCTAAGCAAATCCGCTACGGTAGCTCAGTTGCTATTCACACTCAGCTCACACACATCAAAGGCAATATCTGGCCAAGTGTATGAGGCAGTCCAATTGAGTTGCCCAATTAATGCTCGGTACTCCATTTTCTCAGACTCGGACAGCTCCCCTGATTTTACTGCTGCACGATGTTTACTCAGCGTGACTGGTTTCAAAGATGAAGCATACTGGAATTGGTTGAGCGTTATGCTGCCATCGATGTTGGAGACGACATTGAGACCAACGTATTTGAAGGCTTTTAATTCTGAACTGCCGATGAGGAATATTTGACTCAACCGATTTATCACTTGTTGTTCGAACTCATGTGTACCAGCCCAAAGGAAGTCGTCGACGTAGATGCATACAATGCCTTCGACTTTGCCATCATTGCTCCAAGAGAACAGCGCTGAATCCAGTGATGACACTTTAGCTCCGAGACTCAACAACTGATCTTTTATGCGCAGATACCAATGCCTAGCAGCATCACAAAGGCCGTAAACAGTTTTCTTTAGTCTCCATAACTTACCATTTGCATATTCAGGCAGAGGACGTAAATGAACAACTCTCTCAATGTCGTTACCTTGCAGGTAGGCAGCTTTCACGTCAATAGTGTGGCAATCCCACTGGTTGGTGGAGGCCAAAGAAAGTGCCAAATGCACTGCTTCCTTTGAACAAGTAGGTGAGTCTTTTCGGAGATCCACTGTGTCTTCCTCAAATCCTCTGGCAACTAAGCGGGCCTTAACAATAGGCTTTCCATTTTTCAGTTTTTCCGTCACAACCCATCGAACCGTTATGGCACCTTGCCCAGCATCATCTACTTCCTCATACACATCATTATTCTGCCAATTTGTAATTTCATTTTCCTTAGCGCATAATACGGCCTCAGAGTTGAAAAGAACAAGCATTTCTGTGTCATCATCAACCACTTCCCATTCGCTAAGATCCTTCCCCAAATCTATCCAATCACTGCTGCCATCAGAGTCCCTCTTCAAATTATAGCAGTGTTTGTACTTTCCAGTGGCTTTACCTGCCCGACTTATAATCCTTCCAGACTCCAACTCTCCACTTTCTGAATGTATTCCCTTTATACGTTGACCAACAGAAACTCTGGGAAGCTGATTAATCGGAACAGAAATTGTGGGAGGCTCATCGATTGGGACCACATCATCTTCCGACTCATCATCTGGTGGATAGTCATTCAACACTTGCGTAGGATCGTCATTAGGCTTCTCCTGGACAACATTGTTCTTCTCATCACTGCTGACATCACTTTCAACTGTAGTATCTTGCTCTGGCACTCGCGCTAGACGACATACATGCACTCGCACGTATACACCGCCGTGTCTCGCCAGGATTTGTTTCCCATCTCTGCCTATTACAATTCTGGGACCGTGCCACTCATGACTGTCATTTCTTTTGTAGAAGACTTCATCTCCATTCCGGATGTCGTTTAGGTCACTCGAACGTACGTTGTACCGCAGAGCCCTAGCCAAGCGTTCATCTGATTCGGTGTTTATAAACTCTTGTCTAGCTAAATGAAGAGCGTTCAAGTTGTCTCTCACAATTTTCGATGGTGATGAAGGTTCCAAGGTTGGAGGGTCATTTGCGTACACATTAGGCAGACCAGGGTTTTGACCAAAAACAAGTTGGTTAGGAGAAAAGCCTGAGTAGTTGGTGAGAGCATTTCTTGCTGATACTGCCCATGCCAAGGCCACATCCAATTCACACTGGCTATCAGCCATTATCTTCCTAACAATGTCACCAATGACTGCATTTTGATGCTCACAGACTCCGTTGCTCCAAGGACTCACTGCAAACGTTGTCATGATCATATTGAAGGCCTCTCCCAATGCTCGCATTTCCTCATTATTGAATTCACAGCCATTGTCTGTAAGAATTTTTCTAGGTGTGCCAAACACAACAATCCAGCTCCAAAATATTCCTTTGATAATGGTGGGCGCACGCTTATCCGCGATTACTATCGCATTACAATACCTCGTCGCCAGATCAACAAGGACTAAGAAATAATGCCTTCCCCAAGCTTTCAAATCCATGGCTATGGCTTCGTTAAACTTAGACGCCATGGGCAAACTGACTACGGGTCGGGGCTTGGCTTTCTTAAATCTGCAACAGACTGTACAAACATCAGATACAGCCTTGACAGCCCGCTCCAGTTATAACTTTTAATTCCTGCATCTGTGATCAGTTTAATTAAACTAGCCGATGTTGGGTGTCCAAATTGCCTGTGAAGCTTCAAAGCGATTTTTTCTACATCACCCCCACGAGATGCCAACAAAATTCACGATCTAGTCATAAGGAAATTGGAAGTAAGGAATGGCCTGAAGATGAGGACTTTAAATCAATGATAGTTCCACAAATTTTGACCTGGTCAGTTCCAAGGTTAATCAACATTTTTGCTTTTTTCATGTAACGTCTACTCAACAGCAAGGGAATATTGCAGTCCACAACATCAGTCACAATGGTAGCACGCATGTTTCCAATGTAGCAGGGCAGAGTAACACGTTTGAGGGAAGAAACTGTGACACCATCAGCAAAAGTAAACGTTGAGGATGACGCTTCTTCTCTTACAGCATCACGTTCGTAATCAGTGAGCTCACTTAGATAGCAATTGATCCATTCAACTCCACATACAGTTGTAGAACACCCTGTGTCTAGAAGAGCACATCCCTTAGATTCTTCTACTAGAGTCTGTGACTTACCTCTACTAGCGGCATCATCCGCATAGCCCATAAATAACGACAGATGCACTGTTTCAGAATTCTATTCTCGACTGCCGTCGTTTTCATATGCATCCGGACAGTCACGTACCCAGTGAAATTTAGAATCACATACGAAACACCTCGATACATTTCCATCAGGCTCAAGTGGGTTCTGCCTCCTGCCGGTGGATGAGCGTTGGGGAATTCTAGCAGATACGGTTGAACACTGGCCACTACCCCGACGCCGATCACATATTGCACCACCCCACAACATTCTCCGTCCTCGTCGAGTACCTCTAGCATAAAGCGTTTCCTCACCCTCAACTTCGTCGCTCCAAAATACTGGTTCGTCTTTCACCTCCCGGGTGGACACCGTTGCCTCGTTCTGCCTGCCAATTTCACCAGCAAAAATACGATTCAGGGCAGATTTCATATTTTCATGTCACCTCAGTTATCGCGGACATCACTAGTTGTCGTTCACTGTCTGAAAGTTTGCATGCACCTAAGAGCATAAAAGCCATCACAGAATTTGGCAGTTCCATGTCCTGCTTTGTAAATTTGAAATAAACATTCTCAAATTCTGTCTCGAACTCCCAAATGTTCATATCACTGGCTCTTCTGAAGTTGTACAGCTCATAAAATGCTGCAAACTGTCGACGTCCTTTGTCCATGAGAAATAAACCGTCTAATTTTTTCAGCAGGGTCTGAACACCATCCTTCTGCTTCAGAACATCTGTTTCAATCTGTGAAGACGCCACCCTCGCTCTTCCAGACAATGACAGGTGAATAGCTAAGGCTTGTTTTTCTTTTGCTAGGTCCGTTAGTTCGCACCAGTTGCCAATATCTTTTTTCCAGCTCTCATATGCAGAATCATTTTCAAATTTTGGAGGCCACTTGGTCGAACACGACGCCATTCTTCCAACCATGCTCTGCTACCAGTGAAGGAACTAGGCAAACCACACTCACCAGCCTCACGATGTGAACTGCCAAGGCTCCCGGTTGCATACCACAGGAACCCTCCGATGACATCATCACTCGTGACTTAGCAGTCAGCATCTTCTCAGACTTGCGTAGGTGTATGTCTCCTCGCTGGGAATTTCCCGCCTCAGGGAATTTGGAGAAGTGGGCACGATTGCTCTTGACAGTGCCGCAGGAGCCGATGCTGTGCTTTGAAAGGTATTTAGCAAGTTTCAGTGCTGTATAGTAGTTGTCAGTATACAGCACATGATTCCCACTAAAATACCTTTCAAGCAGCACTTTCACTGTACAGCCTGAGAAGCCAAGGGGGTATGTTTTGTCCAGATCGACAGTGCTGGCTGAATAGATGACGAAGTCAAGGATGTACCCCATCTTACAGTCGCACAGTACAAAGAACTTGATTCCAAAGCGATGACGTTTACTTGGAATGTACTGTACGAACCTCAGACGTCTTCTTAACAGAACCAAGGATTCGTCTATGACAACCTTCTGAAACGGGTGGAAGAATGACATACAGTAAACCCTTCACAAGTTGAACTTTTAGAAGACGGAATCTTCGGTTTGACGAACTCAGGCCGAGACCACGTATGTAAGTGCGGAGGTAGGGGAACAAATGGCGCCAGGCAGACACGTGGAGCCAGTCTGCTGCTTGCTTTTGGAGATGGTAGTTGCGCCATTCTTACTGTCATCTAGTGCTGAGCAGTTCTCTCCTTTTGCCTTCTGCCTTGCCATGGAAGGTTCAAAGCTTAAAAGAAGTGATACTGGCACCTCTAGTCGTAAAGGAATGAAGCTTTAAAAAAAAAAAAGTGTGCTTGTGACTTAGTGTTAAGTGATCATGATTAAAGTTCAGTTCTATTATTACTGAAAGTGTTACATTGCAATCTATTACAGTGATTACATTTAAGTTTAGTTCTTAATGTAGAGTGAAATAAACACTGAGTATTGTTTAGAATTTACGTTAAAGTGTGAACTCAACCACCTCCACCACCTCCGTCTCCAAAACAAAACAAACTGCTGACGAATCTACTGCCTCTAACGAAAGGCAAATTATGTGCACTGAATTCTTTCTTTTTTGTTTTTCTTTATTAATTTATGCACTGTATATGCTCCTTTAGTGTTAAAAAGACAAGTAATAAGTATTGTTTTTGCAATTTGGGGGGGTGAAAATCCATCTCCAACACACGCTGCCGACGGTCTCTACTGCCTCTGTGAATGATTTTCTACCAGTTAACCACTTCAGTACTGTGACGTCTATTTCTACTTTATTTACGCTTCCTTCAGCTGATTTCATGGCACTCAGGACTGGACTCACGTACTGAAGGGGCTAACGAAGGCTGTACCAACCCCGTGCACTTCCACAGATCCAACTTACACTGACTAAAATCATCTGGTGGCGGCAAGAACAAAATGAAAATACACCCAGCACTGAAGGGGTTAAAGGTATATCAAATGCACTAAATTGTTTTTTGTCATAACTTATTTATTTATAGGGTATATGCTCCTTTAATTTAGTGTTGAAAGGACAAGTAATAGGTATTGTCTTGGCAATTTTTTGGGGTGAAAATTCGGTAAGACGGAAAATTTGGTAATTCGAACTAGGGTAGAGCCCCATATAGTTCGACTTGTGAAGGGTTTACTGTACTGTAAATTTATCCTTCATTCTGTTCAGAATCTCATGGATCTTCCAGAGTGGGTCAGTCTGTGAAGGTACATCATTGTTGGTGAAGTGCAAGTTTCCCATTATGTTACGGAAGCGATCTCTTCCAGTTCACGTTCCACTGCAGAGTCACTTAGTCCTTTACCGCTTCTCACACGAGGTTCAGTAGGGGTAGAGGTCAGAGGGCCTTTTGCAATGGGCGCAGAAGCGGCGGAAGTGGAGGGGCGCGAGTGCGACATACTTTCACCTCAAAAGACGAGATGGAACTGAATGCATGTCGTATGTGGGCAGCCAAGGGTTGACAGTGTCAGTGTGGTGACAGCTACTAATTTATGTGCGATGAAATAATTGGTAGGAAATCTAGACAAGACATAATAAATTAGGTAGTTCCAGGTGAATGTAAACATCACTCGGGTTTCTCCCTTCCTTGCTTATATGTATATTTATAATAGGAGAATAGGTCATAACATCATATTTCATGGGGAAATAAGCAGGGAAAATTAGCGAACGAGTGCGCTTGGGGTGTTGCCAGGTGATAATTAGCTAATTCCAGATGTATGGCACTATCATTTAACTTATTTCTTTTTTATATATATTATTTTGCATAAGAATAGGGCATAGGGATCATTTCAATTGATGAAATCAGTGGGAAAATCTGGGGAAGATTTGCATAGCGTGGCGCGTCTGGGCTGGCGAGAGGAGAGGGTAATGGAGGGGAGGCTGGGAGGGGAGTCAAGAATGGGGAAAAATGGCTAAATTGTCAACAATGGATGGGAGTACTGATGACTTTAGCAGCGCTGACTATTTTTGGACACTGGCAGTACTGATAGATGATACAAGTCACCACTTGAAAGCCCGGGCGAATTCAAAATAACACAGAATCACAAAAGTGATGGCTCGCGTTATGATCCATTGCGCACGAGTGTCATGAAAGTGACAACCCGCGGTTAAGGGGTTAAAGGCAACGGTCACCCCTTGGTCCATCAGCTGCAACAAGGACGTGGCGTTGGGGGGCAGCAACACCACCTCAATATTGCTGGCCCATTCCTTCATCACGGGAGGAAGGCTAGCCGCGTTGTCCACCACCACGAGAAATCTGTTCGCCAAATTTTCATGTGAG
Organism: Birgus latro; assembly: GCA_018397915.1. Classification (NCBI taxonomy): domain Eukaryota; kingdom Metazoa; phylum Arthropoda; class Malacostraca; order Decapoda; family Coenobitidae; genus Birgus; species Birgus latro. Next base: position 20,034 of record JAGKTI010011165.1, read on the forward strand.
GCATACCTCTTCAACACACGAGAGAGGTACGAGTGGAGAGATATCTGAAGTCAGCCAGGCCTTCTTGTTCGACTTCCAGATAACCCCCAAGGTTCTCTTTAACATACCCCACCAGAGCCCTGGGGTTCTCGGAGTGGTAGACAAGGAGCGGCTTCAACTTGAGGTCGCTCTCGGCGTTGCCCCCAGCAGTGGTGTCAGCCGGTCCTTTGAAGGCTTGAATCTTTGTGTAGACCTTTCCTCCGTTGCAAGATCTGTCTTGGAGGACATTCTCTTCCAAAAGAGCTCAGTCTGGTCAAAGTTCAAATCCTGCTTCGCCCTGTAGCCACCCTCCTTGATGATGTGTTTCAGTTCGTCAGGAAATGCATCTGCCACCACCATATCTGCACTCGCCGCCTCACCATACATCTTCACGTGGTGGAGGTTTGCTCGCCTTTGAACCCGTCAAACCACCCATGGCTCGCCTTAAAGGTCAAGCTTTCATCCATTTCCTGCCTGATCTTTATTTCCTCCAGTAGTGAGAGAGACTTATTGCATTTAATGGCCTGTCTCATGGGTGCCTTGTACGGGTTCTGATCCTCCACCCATTTGTGCAGCATCCGCTCCATCTTCTCCATTGCAGGCTGTCGCTGGTGGGTGATATGGGAGGCGGATAAGGTTGCAACCTTCCCAGCAGCAGCCTTCATGGCCTCCTCCTTCATGATGTTGGTGTAGGCAGTCGACTGGGCCAGATGAAGAGCCGATACAATAGCACACGCACCTTCGCCTTTGTTGTGGTGCTTAAAAATTTCCAATTTCACCTCTAGTGACACAGTCTTACGCTCACCAGCACCACCACTAGCAGGCCGCTTATCAGCATGACGAGGGCCTCCACTAGCACCATCATTAGCCCCACCCATACCAGATTTTATCACACTTATTTGGGCCAAAGATCACACAGTATCACACTTCACACACGATTAGTATCACTGCTTTACTCATGGCACTGCTTGAACACAGTTACGATGTACTACGATAGCAGCTTGCGTAACGTTGGTGGTGCAACATGATGCGTGGTGGGTGAGCTTGCGTAACGTTGGTGGTGCAACATGATGCGTGGTGGGTGAGCGTAAGCAAGATCCTCACTCTAAGATGGCCGGTGTGAGAAGAGCAATATGGGTGAGCGTGGGGTGAGCGATGGCTGTGGAGCCCGCGCGAGCGTCTCTGCGCATCCTGGGAGGCGGGTGGGCTCAGCTGGCCACGGGAATGTGTGTGATTCAAAATTTCGGCCTGTTGTCTGCGGATGCGACATTGGAGGGCCCATTGTTAAACCAGGGCTCTGCCATCAGGTATCTGGACGTGGTGGTATTTGTACCCTTATTGCTAGGCTGGGGTATTGCATCTAGGGGTATCGTATATCGGGGCATTACTGTATCTTTTTGTATGTGTTACATATGGCCTTTATTTAGTCTAAACCTTGCTAAAATTATATTGTGTTGTGCAGAAGCCATTTTATAGTTTTATATGAGAGAACAATTTGAACCAAGAGGTAAATATGAGCGGATACTGCTGCAAGTCAGAAGGAACACAGCTATTTACCTGTAAACATGTATTGTGCAGGCAAACCCCAGTTTATGATACCCCTAGATGTGATACCCCGGAATAGTGATGGGGGTAGAAATACCACCCTGTCCTGCCTGTCATAGGCCAACCCCTGGTTTTTATTATTTTTACTGATTTTGATGATATTTTTGACTTAAATTTTGTGCTTAGGTTGATTTATAAACTGTTTTTAGACCTAGATTAATGTGTTTTAGTCATAGGTGCAGTGAACACTGTCAGTTGGGGTATGGATTCTCGCCCACCAGACGAGGCACTAAACAGTGTGGTCAACTAGGCAACTCAACAAAGACTTTTGTGATTGACCATTAAACTGTCATCTAACCTATCATGGAATTCATAATAATAATTTTAAAACAATGACTTTTGTGATCGAGCATTGAACTGTCTTCTAACCTATCATGGAATTTATAATAATAATTTTAAATAAATATTATTAATTTCTGCCTGTGGGTGACTCTACAGTGAGTGACAAGCCAAATGGTTTTCTGTATACCAGGAAGCCAGTTACCACACTTGGTGGTAACCATATAACCAAAGTATGGTGCTTGGTGGTTAGTGGGTATGGCGCTCCGGTCGAATTGAGCCGGTGTAGGTTTATATCCAAGGGGTGATTGGGGTTTATTGCTCACAAAATGCCACTCAGGGATGATTTAGGCTGGTCACTCTCATCTTAAATGTCAGGACCAACTTGCCTAGCCCCGAGCAATGATGCTTCTCATGGGGCGGCATAGGATTAGATGATGGATGTTGGATGAAAACCTTAAGGAGCAAATACTTCATGCATTGATGAAAACTGTGAAATCAACAAATTATGTTTTTACATTTGGGCTGTTCAAGGAAAAATGCATTGAAAATACAAAGGAATTTCTAAGTAAATGTTGGAGAACAAGAGAGAAGAAAATAAACGAGCTCAGCAACCAGAACAGTAGCTAAAATAACATGAAGAGGGGCCGTTGAAAAGCTTGTCCTGATTGCATCATTGATTAATAAATTGTGTTTACATTCAGGTTGTTCATGGGAAAATGCTTTGAAAATACAAAGGAATTTCTAAATAAATGTTTGAAAATGAGAGAGAAGAAAATAAAGGAGCTCAGCAACCAGAATGGTAATTTAAAGGACATAAAGAGAGGCCTTTGAACAGGCTATCCCAATCGCATCATTGATCGATAAACCATGTTTTACATTCGGTCTGTTCTAGGGAAGAAGAATTTCTAAATAAATGTTTGAATATGAGAGAGAAGAAAATAAAGGAATTCAGCAACCAGAACAGTAAAAAAATGACATAAAGTGGGGCCTTTGAAAAGGTAATTCATCAGTCGCATTCCCTGTCAAGAGAATTCCCGATCAGAACTATCAGCGATTCTCCGTCACAACAGTTCGCACCTTGGACGATTCTGCATCATTCATACATTATTATTATGCATAACGGATGTTTTTTTAATTGTCCCAGTACCATCTGATGGTGGGATTGTATACAGTGCTGCTGCTTCTTCTCTACCGAGTGTGAATACGAGTTGGAGATCACATTCTCCAGTGACCTTGTCTGGGTACAAGTGAGACAAGTACTGGTTTTAGGCTTAGTTTTTTTTTTTTTTTTTCAGCTGTTAGGCCATTAAAATTGGCTTTAAACTTTTTTTTAGGACTCCTTTGGGTGGGTTTAGGACTTAGTTGGGGGAAACCCAAGGCTCAAAAACGCATCCATATACTTTACATGTTAAATCGACCCCGAGATACGGTACCCCGCCTAGCGATGGGTTTTTACTCGACCGATTGCATCATTAAACTGGGGTATGCCTGTATTGCGAGTTCAGTGATAATTGAGTTCGTTGTGGTACAGCCAGAATAAAGCAAACACTAAACTCGGGTACCCACTGTGTATTTCTCCTAACGCTTTCTATCACATCCACATGCACTTCCTCATTTGTCAGTCTGTCTCTCCATGTGACTCCACATGCTCCTTTCAAATAACTCGTTTCCACTGCTCTCACTCTTGACTTGTGTCCTCCCAACAAGGTCCAAGCTTCACTTCCATATGTTAGAGTTGGTATAACAATACCGTCATGCAGTGACTTTTTTACTCCCATGGTCACATCCCTATTTCTTATTACAGATTTCAAGGAGCCAGCAACCTTTCTTCCTTGTTATACCCTTTCAAGCATGTCACCCTCTAAACTTCCATCTTTACTTATCACACTACTCAAGTACTGAAATGCACTCACATTTTCCATTTCCTTATCATCCAAGCTCTCTGTAAATTCAGTGACTTCATTTCTCATGAAGACTATAACTTTATTCTTCCCTACACTCACCTTTATATTCCATTTCTTACACACCCTCCCAGACTCATTCACCAAACCTTGCAGTTCCTCTCCATCTTCACTTAACTGTACTGTACAGTACTATCTGCAAACAATGGCACAGGAAGTTTCAAAACTTCACTACTACAGACACTTCTACAATGTGTGTGTTTGTGTGTGTGTGTGTGTGTGAGAGAGAGAGAGAGAGAGAGAGAGAGAGAGAGAGAGAGAGAGAGAGAGAGAGAGAGAGAGAGAGAGAAACTGGGATTAGGCCTTAACAGCCCCTTCCCTTATGAAGTCCTCCTACTTGCATTTAGCTTCAGCTTTAACCACTTCAGCACAAATACCCACTGTCCATATTGAATCCATGCTAGAACTGGTGCATTGGTGTTAGTGAAGATGTTTTTATGACATGTTGGTTGGATGGTCTCATGAAAGACCATTGAAGTCAGTTTTAATGAAACGTCATTCATCAAAGTAAGGCCCAAGATCAAATTTGTTTCACTTCAGACAACAGATCACCTTTCTGACCAGTCAGCCATCACCTCTCCCAAGGAAAGCTCTCAATGTCCAGAGATTAAAGAATAAATGTAATATGTTCAAATAAACTTTACTTTAGCCTTCAACAGATATGATTGAAGTGATTTTTGTTGTTATTTTTGTGTTATCTTAGTTTTTCATGAGCTTAAAAACTGTTGGTAATCATATAGTAGCAGACATCAGATGGGCAGTACAGTATGTTAAAAGAAACTTAGAAAGCAATACATTTTAAAGAACTTACAGTTATTATCTGTTAACAGAATATTAGGATGATGGCCAAGTACTACACAAGGATATACCTGAAGAGGATGGCTGAACTTCTGGATCTGTCAGTTAAGGTATGTGCTTGTTATAACCTTATTTCGTGGGGTCTAAGACACACTTTTTTGTCTGAAAATTACCTTCAGGTATCCCCATGCTTCCTGAAGGCCAGTTTAGACAGGTTTGCTTGGTTCCATTCAAGAAGAATCTTATACAGATTATCATCTCACTGCTTGGCAGTCACAAGTATTTTCTAGAGTATAATGACCTTTGATTTATTGTAAAAAGTTACATTCACTTTTATGATTAGAAACACCCAAGTTAATCAGGGTTAGCTTACAACTGGCCATGTGACGGTCTAGGGTTTAGTGGTTCAGCAGTTTAGTAATTTAACATCTAGTATACACCCTACTCTAGCAGGCTAACATGATCACTGGTGAACTGCCTGCAAACCTTCTGAAAGGCAGTCATGATTGCTTCACTTGTATGCACTCACTAACTAGCAAGGCAATTATATTGGAGAGAGGTTGGCTTGTAAGACTGGTGAGTCATTATAAAAGAAGTCTGTCCCATTTGGAAATTTGATCACCCTTGTTAGGCTGGCTTCTCTCACTGGTATTTTGTTTCATTCAAGAGTATTGTAAAAGGAAACAGTCTTATATCACTGGTAGAGAAAAACAGGAAAAACAACTGTAATGTTAAACAGTACTACTTAAAATTACAGCTACACTGTTTTTTTTCAGTTGTGACCAATGTATTTTAGCAGTGTTTAAGTCAATCAGGGCTCAGCCACTTGCAGTACTATGTTATGAAAATGAGATAAAATTTACTGAGTAGATAATTAATATAACATTTGAAATTAGCAGTGCCAGATGGGCATTCATAGCAGCATCTGTCATTTTTGTTGTATTTACAGCTGACAAACAATCAGAGCAATCAATCCTGTTCACCCTCTGCCTCACTGCTAATCAGAGTAATTGATCCTGTTCACCCTCTGCCTCATTGCTGCCGTGACAAAGCTATCATAATCGGCAAAAGTGAATGCAACCCAGTGCGTGTATGTATGGATGTAGGTGTGAGTGGAGGGTGTGTGCACTTAACCCCTAAAGTCTGCAATTCACTCAACCCACCCACCTCCCTGAGCCGCAAAAAAGGGGTATTTTTTCAGGTATTGTAAATGTCAAAATTTATGGCATGTATTTCAGGGGCAAGAATTTACACACCTGAAGATTTATGTCTTGTTCAGTTTGACCGTGTAGTTCTCGCACAGCAGCACGGCAAAAAAATAATAGTTACCCTTCCCACCCTGGCAAGAGGTGGTATGTCGCAAAAAATGGCCTCATTACGGTGACTCACCTGTCAAAACTCACGATATTCAAGATAAATAATGTTCCTAGACGTGAATGAACGTTGCCTAATGAAACCTGAACAAAAAATATCATATCCTGAAAAACATTCCTGGAAAAAAAATTTCACGCAGAAATTAGAAATGATACATTCATCAATGAACTCAGTACTATAAACATGATAATATAATAAAATATCATGATATAATTGTATCATAAAGATATAACACACCTTTATATGTGCAAAAATATTTCACTTACCGTAGGAAAACAGATAATTACAATTGTATAGGTGTAAAAAAGCAGTGGCATAGAGACGTGACCCACAGAAAAATACAATAATGCGTGGTAAATTTTTAATAATACACATTACATTGGGCTAATAACATCATCATCATCTTCATCCAGACCTCCTTTCCCACCCACCCTTGGGCAGGGTGAGGAGTAGCAACGTCAAGACAGCCCAAATTTGCCCAGTCCAATGGGCTACGCTTCCATTCACTCATCATTCAAGCCCCCAGAATCCTGGCTCTATCGGATACGCCAAAAACATTCACCACGTTTTGTAGCTTCACATAAATGTATCTGATAGAGTCAGTCCGGACGCTGCCACGTTAAAAGGGGTGCCAAAATCCCTGATCATGCACTTCTTCTCACAACATTCATCCAGCCAGCTCTATCTCTTGTCAGTTCCCTTGCCTCACCGACTTCCAAACCTCTCTTCCTCACACACTCATCCACCATATCTCTTCACCTTCCCCTTGGCCTACCTCGTCTCCTCCCTCCTTCAGTTTCACTCAGATATACCTTTTTCACCACTCTGTTGTTATACATTCTCTCCACCTGACCATACCATCTCAGTACACTCTCTTCGATTCTGGTGTTCACTGACTTCCTCACTCCACATCTTT
>JAGKTI010011166.1:0-26984 GCA_018397915.1 Birgus latro
CATGTTGGAGCCTTCAAAAACGAAAACGAAAACGATATATATATACATAATCACACACACCAGTACCGCTGTACTGTACCACAATCTCTAAACTTCTTACAATATAATGGACAACAGGCAAAGTACAGAATTAGCTAGTTTATGACTGAAAAATGCTAAACGCCTTTGACGCTCGATAAGATCATAAGAATAACAAATGCTACAGCGTAAAAATGAAAACTAAGCCAATAACTGTGTGCAATTGCCATTCATTTTACAGCTAAAACAGCACTAAGTAAGAAGGGGGGGGGGCCTCAAGGCTGAACAAGAGGAAAAGGCAGGACATTTTTGCTAGCTGCTACTGCTAAACCAGTGAAGTTGGCAACATTTACCTGCTGACAAAAACTAAGGTCTCTCTCTCTCTCTCTCTCGTCATTACAGAGTTTAATGGTATACAGTAAGACCTCACTATAACGGACTAATTGGGGCTCAGGCCAGTCCAATATATGCGAAATTTCGACAAAAGCGACATCCGGACTTAACCCTCTTAATACGGACTTTTTCCGATATATCAGACATTAGTCCGGATTGCATCAGTGGTTTTCACAACCATTGCAGTATTGTACTGTGTTATAACTTCACTACATTAATCAAATGGCATAATAATACTGTACTGTGCACTGAAAAACATGTCTTTTACTTGTCTTATTGTGGTGAACATAGCTGAAGTTGTCAGGCAGTCCGGACTGCTTTCTGGCTTTATCGGACTTTTTCTGATATATAGGAGATTAGTCCGGTAGCTCCTCGAGTCCGATAAAAGCGAATTCCGGTCTACTGAAGTCCGTTATATCGAGGTTTTACTGTATTAAATTTCTTGAGGAAAAGTAATGGAAGCTGAAATTCCGGACTTTTGGAGAATTTTAAAAATTCCTCCTGGACGAAGATTTTGACACCTGAATGCAGGACATGTCCAGGAAAATCTGGACATATAGCAACCCTAGGTTACATTGACTGGTTAGGTCCAATCATACAGTTAGGCAAGGTCAGGTTGTTCGGTTGCGTAAAGTTAGGTTGTTCGGTTAGGCCAAAGATATCATCAGCTGAGTGGGAAAAAAATTCCCCCAAACACAAGTTCTCACCCCGCCTTTTGCTTAGGGTCACCGTATGATGGTGGGAGAAATGTTGATACTGTACATGGCAAAACACTGACCATTGTACAGGAACGTAGCTACAGCGCCCCTATGGGGACGATGTTAGTACATCCGCCTCTATGTCTGCATTAAAGACTTTCGGTTATATTCACCAGCAGACACAAGGAGGCAGCACTGACAGTAAGTAAGCATAGGGGTGAGTTTGACCTCAAGTCACATGCTTGCATGTAAGTACCAGCATGTTTCATGTAAAGAAAATATACAGTCACAAAAAATAAAGGCCAATAAAAAGATACAAACACTTGCTAATCTTAAAAATTCATGTTTGCATGGAGAAATTTCAGCTATATTCAACATCAGACACTAGGTGGCAGAACTGTCAGTATGTAAACACACAGCTGGGATTGTCCTCAAGTCCCTTGACAGCATGTGAAGTATCAGCATGATTCAAGCAAAGAAAATATAAAATCACAAAAAATAAAGGCCAATAAAAAGTTGCATGTACCTGTTCATTTAAAAATCCATGATTGCATGGAGAAATTTCAGTTACATTCACCAACAGCCACCAAGTGAATGAGCCTGGGAGTGTGTGTAAGAAGTGGAATCTAAAGGTGAATGTAGGGAAGAGTATAGCTATGGTCTTCGAGAGAAATGCAGTCGCTGAATGTACAGTGAAGCTGGATGATGAAGAAATGGAAAATGTGAGCAGTGCATTTAAGCACCTGGGTAGCATGATGAGTAAGAATGGAAGTTTGGAGGATGAAGAACTTGAAAGGGTTCAACAAGGAAGAAGAGTGGCTGGTTCTTTGAAATAGTAATAAAAAAATAAGGAAGTGAGCATGGAAGTAAAAAAGTTACTGCATGATAGTACAGTACTGTGATAACAGTGATACCAACACTAACATATGGAAGTGAAGCTTGGACCTTGCTGGAAGGACACAAGTCAAGAGTGAGAGCAGTGGAAATGAGTTATTTGAGAGGAGCATGTGAAGTTACATGGAAAAGCAGACTGACAAATGAGGAAGTGAAGGAGCATTGTGATGTGGATGTGATAGAAAGCATTAGACAAAATCCATTGAGGTGGTTTGGCCATGTGGCGAGGAGGGAGAGCGGGAGACTAACGAAGAGAACGAATGTGAGTGACGCGGAGGAGGGGAGAGGAAGGGGGAGGCCAAGGATGAGATGAAGAGATGGAGTGGAGAAGTTTACAAGAGAGAGGGATGTGTGCTGGGAGAAGGGCGGTGAAATGGTGGGGGATAGGGCAACATGAAGGCAATTTGTTTGTGGCCATCCCTTACAGGCTTATGGCATGTGGCAATAGATAGGTAGATAGAGACATTAGGTGGCAGCACTGTCAGTATATTAACACAAGAGCTGTGGCTGTTCATGAAGATTTCCTAAATCTTCTGAATAAACATTTAAATGCATCTCATTTTTCACAATTTATCAATTTTTTTAAATTAAATGTCTTTTATTCTACATTCTACCAGTGATATGTAGTTTATTGGATAACTACCTGTATATGTGGCTGTTTCAACTAACCTCATGACATTCATCTTTGTAGACACATAACGACTTTTCAGTGTATATATATATATATATATATATATATATATATATATAAAGGGGAGGGGGTATAAGCCACAAAATACAAAATTCATACAACAGATTTAACACCTACCACATTTCCTTTACCAGCTGAATGAAAAAAGTTGTGACATTTCAAATCACATCCTCATTTATAACTGGGTCTGATGCTACCTGATCTGCCAGTTTCTCCCAATTTACACTAACAACAATACTGAAGAAGTAAAGATATTCTAAAACATATCCCTAACTTACAACTAAGATTGCCTATAGTTACCTGGAGCAGCTGCCCTCGATCAACATCCCTGAGGTGCTTGTTGATGAGTGAGGAGATGGCAGTGTGAAGACGAAGTAGGTCGTCTACAGTGGAGCCCTCCGTGGCTGACACACATGACTCATACACTGCTTCCAGGTGACCCCAGTCCAATGTTAACCCATGACCATCACATGTGCCTCGGCTGCTACCACTACCCTGCTCTGATGATGACACTGCAGAATGAACACTTACATGAAGTTCAAGAAAATATAAGGGGCCCACGATAACCACAAGTACATCAGATTTAAAACTCCCTTTTGAGCTACATCCAATTACAGTATATCTTTCAACATTCTTCTCTCACATCTTTTGCATTAACCCTCAAAGCACAGCTAACAGCACTGGCCATTGGAAATCAGGTGTTTGGAAAACCCTGGCTGATAAACATAGCCATTTTGCTTTTCCTGCCATGGTCTGATGTGACCACCACCACTGCATCATCCAAGTGTAGAGAAGGCAGGCACACAACATGGCAGTCTACCATGTGCCACAAGAGGACTAAGAATGATGAGTTCAGTTTCCGCATAGTCTGATTCACTTGCTGCTGCTGTCGCCTGCCAAGTCACCCACTCATGCAAATAAGGGAATGAATGAAACTGCAATCAGGAGCGAACTAGAGGTGACAGCACTGTCACTGTCAAGTGAGGAGACAATGCCTGAAGATATAAGTTACCATGTGGAGGGTGATGTGCACCAGTAAAATGGGAAGGTAAGGGAAATTTTGGTGTAGAGAATACAGTAAAGTAACTGTTATTATGGAAGTAAGGAATGACATTCAGTGAAGTAAGATTTTTGAAAAATAAGCACAACATACATAGGTTCTTAAAAATAATAAAACTACAGTACAGAAAATATGCGTTATCACAAAAGTAACCATTCAGAAAGGAGTACCATTCTTGTAAAATAGGTGTATTATGTACGTAGGATGAGTGGGAAGGTCGACACAGTCTTGGAGGAATGAGAGAGAGGCAACCCCATCCTGCCTGGGCCGCCCCAGCCTGTGAAGACAGCCCATCCCAGACATGGACTCAAATGCTCAATGAGTGACATCCTCGCCTTGACCCCAAAAGTGACCTCTATTCTTCCCTTCTAAGCTTCAAATGCATCCATCTAGACACCTGGGGACACTTGCAGTGGAGAGATAAAAGATTGGTGATACCTACTGTCTTTTATCGAATGTTCTAGGTGATGTAGCTGCTATGCTAAGACAGTCTGAAAATAAGTAACTTTTGCAAACATCTCCAGGTATAGCAAGTGGCATGCCAGATTTAACTCTTTAAGGGTTAAACACATCCACAAATGGGCCTGTATTGTTTTGCTGAACCCTGGACAGAAAGAGGACCCACATCCAATACTATACTGTATACAGTAATATACTGCAGATTTACAGGGTATGGGGGATTCCTAGTCCTTGCAATCCTCCCCTTTAGCTTTCTTGATACCCAGCGAATATACCCCTTCTACCAATAACCCCTGGGATTCTATGGGTTCTATGGTACTGTATTAAAAGAAATTTGTTTATTCTCAATTAACCCGTCACGTCCCGACCGATTTCCAACCTACGATACCACAAAATCCCGAGCATTTTTGGATTTTTTTAAAAATTGGCTCAGACCTTCGCTTTTGGTGAGAAACTTCGAAAATTCATAGAGAAATCGCGATCCTGTACTTAAAACTGTTGATACAGGTGTCATGCAACCTTACGTTTTCCTTCTTTTTCAGGGTACCTGGCTAAAGAAAACGAACTATGCAAAGGTTGACTAATTCAAGCCACTTTCAATTACGTACTTATTTATGAATTTGGTACAAATTTACGTGTAGTAACAGACAATATTGGTTTTAACACATTTATACAGGCAATAGAAACATTGTTCAGTCACCAAATACATTCACATATGGCACCTTCCTTTATGACATTACCACCTCATCACTTCTGTTTGTTTCTTGCTCTAGCTTCTTTATTTCTTTGTCCTCCACCTCAGGAATCACTTTCACCGTGAATTTCATCATTGGAGAGACCGTGGGGCAACATACCTTTACTGGCCAGCTTACTGATAACAGGTGAATTGCACAGTGTTGGGGGGAGGGGGGGTTAGGTGGGGCCAGGCAGTATCCCCGCTTGACAGCAGGTAGAGGAAGGTCTCCCACATACGCCTACCAAAAATCACCTATGAAACTTGAAAATTGTCCAAATTATGACCCTTGCAATTCCGCGACGTACCCATACGTCGATGGGTGTAGCTGTGACAAAACATTGTGACGTACCCATACGTCGATGGGATTCCTCGGGTTAAAATCACAGTAGCATCGAAAGTAACAGCCAATCCCATATAACCCACTTCATAGAACAGGGGTAAGAGACTTTTTATTCCATAGTATTTAACTGATGGAACCCAACTCACATCCCAAGTGGCATTACATGATCAAAATACAGTAAGACCTCACTATAACGGACTAATTGGGGCCCAAGCCAGTCCGAAAAATGCGAAATTCCGATAAAAGCGACATCCGGACTTTTTCCGATATATCAGACATTAGTCAGGATTGCATCAGTGGTTTTCACCACCATTGCAGTATTGTACTGTGTTATACCTTCACTACATTAATCAAATGGCATAATAATACTGTACTGTGCACTGAAAAACATGTCTTTTACTTGTCTTATTGTGGTGAACATAGCTGAAGTGGTCAGGCAGTCCGGACTGCTTTCTGGCTCTATCGGACTTTTTCCGACATATAGGAGTTTAGTCTGGTAGCTCCTCGAGTCTGATAAAAGCAAATTCCGGTCTACTGAAGTCCGTTATATCGAGGTTTTACTGTATCTTCAGTCATTAGTTGTCATTACAGTAGGGCACCAGATTTCATGACATCAGAATGGCAAAACGCACTTTCATGGCAGTCATCATATAATCCTATGACTGAACACTTACGACAAAAAAATGCATTTTCGTGCCCTCTGGAACCACAAGTTTCAGATTCTCACCACTGTGATGCCAGGGGCAACACTCAGTTGCAGCCTGCTTCCCACACATGTTCAGTGTGTCCACAAGTTGACTATTACACTATCGCATCTTTGATTAGTAATTGATGGAAATATGTCATCTTGTGCTTCAAGTAGAGCTGGAGGTGGACCAAGTGATTGTGGAAATGGCATAAGAAGGCGTGAACCTGGAAAAGTAGGCGGTAAAGCGAGGGCTACACATGACTACCGCAAAGAGGGGGGGGGGGGAAGTCTGCTGACAAGGTAAAAAATAAAATTGAGGCGGAAATGGAGGAATTCTCAGGCTCTGTGGAGGAGCAAGAAAGGCAAGCCTCAAGGGAGAGGCATAACAGAATAATGCGCTGCATCAAAGGGCACAACAAGAAAGGAGTGGTGGTGATGGAGATGGTGTTGGAAGCAGTGGTGAGGCCCACTAGCCCTACCCAAAGCCTTGGATGCTCCCTTAGCATTGAGTACATCAAGCCCTTCACCCTCCTCTTTCTAGTAAGTGTTATGATTGAATGGAGGGAGTGTCTGTGTTACACGTGGAAGTAACATTGATAATAAATACAGTATTTAAGTGTACTAAAGTGTATTTTACAATGTCTTTATAAAAGTTTTATATACAATGTTTTTATAAAAGTTTTATAGTTAGTTACTTTATGATTTAATGTGTCAACAGCAATATTTCAGGTAACTTTAGAATGTATTTAAAGTAGAAAATACACTAGAGGGGAGAGTTTTCTTATGGGCCCGGTCCCTATAAACCCCAACTATGGCGAAATCAACCTTCGTGGCACTGTTCACAGTCCCTATTTGGTGCAAAACCTGGTGCCCTACTGTAAAATAATAATTACTTTGTAATTAACTAAAATGACTATGGAAAAGAATAATGCTTTCATCCATCCATCATCCAATCCTATGTTGCCCCATGGCGAGCGTAGGAGCCCAGGGCTAGGCAAGTTGGTCCAGACTCATCCCTGAGTGGCATTATGTGAGCAAATAACCCCAACCACCCCTTGGATATAAACCTGCACTGGCTCAATCTGACTGGAGCACCTTAATTACAGACTAAAGCACCAGGTGCCATAATTTGGTTATATGGTTACCACCCAGCATAGTAAATGGTTTTCTGGTGTACAAGAAACCATTTGGTTTGTCACTCAGTGTAGAGTACCCCATAGGCAGAAGGAAGAGGAAAGAATGAAGGAGAGAAGAACAGAAGAGTAAAAAAAGTATAATATAACCTAATTTACAGTTTACAGTTTATACTTGTCAAGAAATGAGTTATTTCCGAGGAGTATGTGGAGTCACATGGAGAGACAGACTGACAAATGAGGAAGTGAAGGAGCGTTGTGGTGTGGAAGTGGATGTGATAGGACGCGTTAGGAGAAATACACTGAGGAGTTTCACCGTGTGGAGAGGATGGATAGCAAGAGACTGACAAGAAGAGTGTATGTGAGTGAGGTGGAGGAGGTGGCCAAGGATGAGAGGGAGGGATGGAGTGGAGAGGTATATGAGAGAGGGGGTGTGTGAGCTGGAAGCATGGCAATGAAATGGCGGGGAACAGGGCGACATGGAGGTGCCTTGTTTGTGGCCACCCCTTACGGGATTAGGCGTCTGACAATAGACAGATAGACAAACTTTTCAAGACAAACAGAACTGACTTTTTTCCCCCCCTCCCAATACCTTTATCTGCCTTTCTGTGAACTAAATTTTGGCAAGCAGTCTCTGTCAACTACTCTGCTTAGCCCCACCACAAATATAATTCACCCACAAATTTATTACACCAAATAATAACTCAGTCCAGCTGAATGCAATATTTAAGACTATCGGGGTTTTCAAATAAATTACAATCATTCTTTGGATATCAAGGAATGAAGAAAGGAATAATGAAGAACTAGCACCAAGCCATAAGATGGCTATATGGCACTTAGGCAGAAGGAAGCAAGGGAAATAATTATATTAAATATATAATGTGAAGGGCACCAGCCACTCACTCAGTGTAGTGCTGCTTTAGGTGTCTGCCCTTTCCTCTCTTCATTCCTGCCTCTTCTGTCTTTCTTTCCTTCATTTTTTCCTCTTTCTTCTGCCAATGGGTGACTTTACACTCCCTCTTGTGTCTTTCTTTCCATTTCCTTCTGCCTGTGGGTGACTCTAAGCTAAGTGACAAGCCAAAAGGTTTCCTGTACACCAGGAAACCATTTACTATGCTAGGTGGTAACCATATAACCAAATTATGGCACCTGGTGGTTTAGTGGGTAATTAAGGTGCTCCAGTCGGATTGAGCCAGTAAAGGTTTATATCCAAGGGATGGTTGGGGTTTATTGCTAACGTAATGCCACTCAGCGATGAGTGAGGCTGGTCACTCTTCTTAAATGTCAGGACCAGCTTGCCTAACCCCGGGCTCCTATGCAGCCAAATGGTTTCCTGTAAGCCTAGAAACCATTTACAATGCTAGGTGGTAACCATATAACCAAACCATACGTGCTCCCTATGTGTCAACAAGTGGGTTGGTGGAGGGTTAGTGCCCCTCCCTGTAAAATAAATAACGCAAAGTCAAATGGCCACCCCTTATGGGATTATGGTGTCTGGCAATAGATAGACAGATAGACCAACTTGTCTCGCCCCGGGTTCCTACACTCCTCATGGGGCAACACAGGATTGGATGATGGATAGATGAATGAAGAGCAGTAAGAAAAGTGATATTACAGGAAACAGAAACAGAGAGAGAGTCACCTTCGAAATCAGTAAGCTGTGGGGACTGACATGGTGAGGGAAGGATGGGGAAAGCTGAGAGACTGTTGGTGTAGATGTGCAATCAAGAATGAGGTGATGGATAGTCATTGGCCAGTTACAGCATTAACAGAGGGGTTGAGGGTCCCGGTTCATTAAATGACCATGAGTAAGACAGGTATAGCCCAAAAAAAAAAAAAAAAAAAAAAAAAAAAAAAGGAGAGAGAGACACAAGCAAAGATAGTCTCCCATCAACAGTTGGGGTGGGTTTGTGTGTGCCTGGGAAGAACTCAGGATTTATTCCTATGAAGTTTGTTAACCTGCAGGTCCCACAAGGACTGCCAGCATTCAAGGAAGAGATGGGTTAGAAGAGGAAAAAGAACAAGTAAAGGAAAGGGGTGGAGAGAGGACCTACGACCTTATATATATATATATCAATACATGAATATATATATATATACTGTATATATGAATAAAAAGTTGCAGAATGTGCCAGTGAGTCGGCTTGCTCATTACCAATAATCCTGATATGGCTAAGGACCCAGCAGATGCAACTGACTCTTTCCGAACAGAAAGACAGAACAGCCACTCCTGAATCTTGGTGATCAGTGGATGAGAAGAAGGCAAGGTATGTAAGGAAGTGAGTGCACCAACAGAATCAGCAAAGATAACAAATTTGAGGGAACAGAACCATAGAAGAGATTTAAGAGCAAGAAGAACAGCATAACAGCGTACAGTTCTGCAGTCAGAATACTGTACTTGCAATGGACATAACAGCACTTTGAAAAGAGGAATCAGGGAACACAACAGCAAACCGACTCTACGGCAAACTTTGGAGCCATTAGAAAAGATATGCGTGGCAGAAGAGTGACAGGACATATGTTTAAGAAAAAACAGAGTGAAGAGCATGTGGAGGAAGAAGAGACTTAGAACAAGGGTGAAAAGAGGGGCAGACTACAGAAGGAGGCAGAAGCCAAGGTGGGAGGGGCACTGGATGAAGTGAAAGAATAGGAGGAAAGGTGAAATCAATAGACTGAAGCAGGGGGGGATCCCAAGGGGGAATGGAAGAAGGAGATGGGAGATCGAGAGAAAAGAGCGTTGGAGAAGACTGGGAGGACGGAGTAACTTATCAGTAAGAAACCAAAGGTAAAGTGCATAGGACCTAATAGTAAGAAGAGAACGACGATAAGAGAGAGGGGAATGCCTGATTCAGCACAGACTTGTGGTGGGAGTTGACCAAAAAGCACCAACAGCTAAACACAGACCAGTATGATGAATGGAATAAAACTCTGAAAAAGTGGGAGTGGAGGCAGAAGAATATGAGCTGCTACCCAAAATTTTTTGGACTAATGCTACATGCTACTGGTTGCCATCACCCTCGAAGTAGTTCCCTTGAACACTGATACACCAGTCCCAGCGCTTCCTCCATTGCTGGAACGCTCCCTGGAAGTCCTTTTCAATAAGAGTGTCAAGCACCACCTGCGATTCCTTCTGGACGTCCTCATTGGTCTCAAAATGACGCCTTTTCAAATTGATCTTCATTTTTTTGAACAGAAAGAAGTAACAGGGAGGCCAAATCCGGCGAGTAAAGTAAGGAGGGTATGTTGTTCTTGGCCAAAAACTGCCACATGTTGAGCACACTGTGAGCTGGGGCACTGTCATGGTGAAGCAGCCAGTTGTCTCACCAAAGCTTGGGGTGTCACCTTCCCACATCTTCACACAGTCGCTGAAAGACATCACAGTAGATGTTGGAAGTTTAACCACCTGGGACAAATTCTTTGTGCACAATCCCCTTGATGTCAAAGAAAACAATCAGAATGCTCCTGACATTGATTTCGCTTGTCTGGCCTTTTAGGGTCTTGGTGAGGCTGGACTTTTCTGCTCGGACGATTGTTGCTTTGTCTCGGGGTCAGAACCATAAACCCAGCTCTCACTGCCAGTTATGACTCTGGACAAGAAGGTTTCATCTTCTGGGATCAATCCAAGAAGCTCAGTGAAATCATCAATGCGTTGCTGCAGTTGGTCAGCCGTCAGGGGCCTGGGGACAATTTTAGCTCCAATGGGGCGCATGCCCCGTAACCAATTCCCACCTCCCCACAAACATCGTGAATGCTTTGGTGTCGACCCTAACAGACAAGCTGCTGAATTTTTGCGACATTTTGAGGAGTTGCGCTGGTTGATGGCCTTCCAGTATGGTCATCATCATCAACCGATGTTTGACCAGCCTTGAACCGTGCATGCCACTGAAACACCTGTGTCAGACCAAGAGATTGCTCACCAAACACTTGTTAAATCATTTCCAGGGTCTCTGTTGCATTTTTCCGAGATTCACACAAAGTTTGATGCAAATCTGTCGTTCCTATTTTACATCCACCTCGAAAATCGCCTGACGACACGTGCACAACAGCAAACAGACATCACTAATCCCCACGTCTGCCTAGCTCCACACCGTGTAGCACACACTCACAATGAATGTTAGTACTGCCACCTAGAGGCGCATTGTGCTACTCCTATACAGCCTGTTTATGCATCATGATCCCAGTCCAGAAAATTTTGGATAGCATCTAGTAGACTTGGCAACCATACTCGAGTTTATAAAGAATAAGAACGGAATGAAGATGAAGAAGTGTGACATGATCAGAACCTCATGAAAGACGAGACAGCATTTGTAGCAAAGACGATGAATAGTAGAAGCTTCAGGGATGAAGATGCACATTCCAAATTAATCGGGAGTAAAGATACGGTCAAGTTGTAGAGGGGCAGTAGGGAAGATGAATGTTATCAGGTAAAGTGAAGGCTGCGGTACGGTTTGTGAATGAGTAAACATTATTGCACAGGACCTGGAGGGAGCAAAACGAAAACCATGAGTAGTAACCTACATTGAAGTAGCATCAATGACAGATGAAGAAGGGACGGGAGATGAGGCAGGTCTGATTCTGCAGTGTAAATAACAAAATCACAAACATACAGATGCCAAAACAGAAGGGGGCAGAGAAGAGACAATGCCATTTATATTTATACGAAAAAGGGTAGCCCTAAGGACGCAGCACTGGGGGACATGTCCATGTTGGGGAAAGGCACAGGAAAGGTGGTTGCTTAGACAGACAAAAGAGGTTTGGAAGGAAAGAAATTCTTAAGAAAAACACCTATGTTACCATGCAGACCAAGGGAAGGAAGACAACGAAGAATAGGTGGGAGCGCTCACCTTCTCACTCAATGTAGTGCTGCTCTCGGGTGTCTGTCCTTTCCTCTCCTCCATCATTCTTTCCTTTCATCTTCTGTCTTTCTTTCCTTCATTCTTTCCTCGTCCTTTTACTGGTGACTTTACATTCCCTCTTCCGTTTTTCTTTCCTTCATTCTTTCCTCTTCCTTCTGCCTGTGGGTGACTCTACACTTAGTGACAAGCCAAATGGTTTCCTGTACACAAGGAAACCATTCACTATGCTGGGTGGTAACTATATAACCAAATTCTGGTGCCTGGTGGTTTAATGGGCAATTACGGCACTCCAATCGGATTGAGCCAGTGAAGGTTTATATCCAAGGGATGGTTGGGGTTTACTGCTCACATAATGCCACTCACCGATGAGTGAGGCTGGTCACTCTCTTCTTAAATGTGAGGACCAACTTGCCTAGCCCCTTGCTCCTATGCTCCTCATGGGGCAACACAGTATTGGATGATGATGATGATGATGATGATGATGATGATGAAAAAGGGTAGATGTAAGGACGCAGCCCTGGGGGATATGTCCATATTGGGGAAAGGCACAGGAAAGGTGGTCAGTTAGACAGACATAAGAGGGTTGGAAGGAAAGAAAATTCTTAAGAAAAACACCTATGTTTCCATGCAGACCAAGAGAAGGAAGACAATGAAGCATATGATACCTCCATGCAGTATCATGGGCCTTTTCTTGAAGGGGGAGGAGCAATGGCCAACTAGCTAAGTGAAAAACCAGAGAGAATAAAATATTCATGTCTAGGAGGATCTAGGGTGCTGCATGCTTTGTGATACCCAAACTATAAGAGGGAAAGAAGACAACATGATTCAAGGTGTCACATTAGCTGAGTAGTGACCATCCATTCAAGAAGAGTACATACACAACTAGAATGGAACTCAGTAGAGCGCATACCTCCGTCAAGGCCCAACATGCAGTTTCTTTTAATTCAATCAAGTCTAATCCAATAAGGAAAAAGACTACCCCCCTATAAAGGCATATTTAAATCCGCTAGATCTGGAATTTTATATGGATCCGCGCCAAACTGTACAGATTCGCAGATACCAACATCCTAAATATGCCTGATTTTTTTCATCAAGATCCAAGCAATATTTACTGAAAAATTTAAGAAAATGTCGAAAAACGCCCTATCTCGCAACGTTAAAGTGAAAAAAAAAAATCCTGGATCTGCATCAAAATTTAATGGAGTCTATTCTGGGCCAAGGCCCATTCTTCTACCAAGTTTTGTGGAAATACGTCCAGTAGTTTTTGTGTAATCTTGCTCAAAAACCAACCAACAAACAAACAAACGGACAGGGATGAAAACATAACCTCCTTGGTGGAGGTAACTATAGTCGCGACGCACAACTCTGAGGTTGTTGTTAACGTACCATGGCAATCTACCTGTCAACTGCATTTTCTGTATCGTATTATACACGAATCATATTATTATACACAAATATATTATACACGAATATTATTATACATAAACATACACAAATCACAGGCGTATCATACTATACACGAAGCTGGAAGCACAGTTGATGGGTAGGTTGCCAGGGTACAATAATAACAACCTCAGAGTCATGCGCTGCAACAATAGTCAGGGCTATGGGACGGTGATCTTAAGGGTGGTGACCAGGTTTACCACGTTTAAGAAACAGTAGGATTACTGCTATATGCCAATCATGAGGAAAGAAATCCTCAGTCATGAATTTGTTATAGAGGGCCAACAGATTGGGCACAGCTTGTGGGCAGAGATGTTTTAACATAGTAATGGACACCACCAAGTCCTTCCCTTGTATTTTTACAGGAGTTAAGTGACGGTGACAATGCCTCTCCTCCATCATTCTTTCCTTCAATCCTCTTCTGTCTTTCTTTCCTTCATTCTTTCCTTGTCCTTCTGCCAACGGGTGGCTTTACACTCCCTCTTCCATCTTTCTTGCTTTCATTTTTTTCTCTTCCTTCTGCCTGTGGGTGACTACACTGAGTGACAAGCCAAATGGTTTCATGTACACCAGGAAACCATTTCCTATGCTGGGTGGTAACCATATAACCAAATTTTGGCGCCTGGTGGTTTAGTGGGTAATTAGGGCACTCTAATTGGATTGAGCCAGTGAAGGTTTATATCCAAGGGATGGTTGGGGTTTATTGCTCACGTAATGCCACTCAGGGATGAGCGAGGCTGGTCACTCTCATCTTAAATGTCAAGACCAACTTGCCTAGCCCCGGGCTCCTACGCTCCTCTGTGGGGCGACATAGGATTGGATAATGAATGAATGAATGAATGAATGACAATTCCCAAAGAGAGAACCAAGCTTTAGGAACTCCCTCAGCTAACAAAGTAGAAGAAATTGGTATGGATTCAGAATCAGATTTAAGGCACTGAAATCCTGGAGAGAGATGAGACCTATTACTAATAAGACTAAAACAATTGCCCACAACATCCACAACTAGGGAAGAACCAATCTTGGACCAGCCACAGAAATTAAGAACCGAAGCCTGGAGTAGGATATGTTTGCCTAAAATCCTACAGAACTGGGGCCAAACTGTCACAACAGCTGTACAGTATTTTCAAAATAGAAGCAACATAATCCATCCAACTAGAATGTTTGGCCTGAAGGATGGTACAATGGAAGGTTGCGAAAGCTTGACGAAATATGAGGAGACCATGTTTCCGATCAAGCGTGGACTGTTTATGATGAAAACTTTTCCAGGCAACATGTTTCACACAGAGGGCCCACAAACAAGCTGTCCATCAAGAAAGACATTTGGCAGTGCACATCATGGGGAATGGCACTGGGTGCAGGACTTAAAACCAGGACAAGGAGGAAAAACTCAACTTGTGGAGAGGAAAAACAATAAGGATGTGGGGGCACAGTAAGGGAAGGAAGCAACTCCTAGTCAGCAGCATGGAAATGCTGGGGGGTACAGTAAAAGGCAACAGAGTTTGACAGAAGAAGTGATCAGTGAAAAGACTGTCTTTTAATACCGACCAATGGAAACTGAGAGAAATCGAAGGTTAACAAAGACAGATCCATGCAAAAGATAGAATAAGTATGGAGGTCAAAGTGAGTAGGAATGCCAATGCTAGGGATGAAGAGATCTCGAGAAGAAAGAAACAGTTCTAATAAGCATCCTCTAATGGTAATCATAGAGTCACCCCACAGAGAATGTCGGCAACTGAAGTCACCTAAAAGAATCACAGGAGTAACAGAATGAAGGAGGGAGACAAAGTTTGGAAAATCAAGAGGAACAGAATGAGAGAAACAGAGAGCTAACAGCGATCCACTGATGGTGAAAGATATGATCAGAAGCATGAGGGATAGAAGAAGAGAGACAGAGAGAGAGAGTGGTTCAAAGAGATCATCACTGTGGATAAGGAGGGCAGTGTCATATGATGGAGATCCAAGAAAAGTATAGCCAGGAATAGGAACCAGGGAAGTACGAAGAAAAATTTCTTGAAGAGAAAGAAGAAAAGGATTACTGCAGGGAAAAGTACAGCCAGGAATAGGAAGCTGGCAAGTATGAAGAAAGATCTCTTGAAGGGAGAGAAGAGGAGGATTATGAGATGAAATAGGGAAATGAAGATATATACGATGGGAATGAGAGTCCTTAACATTCCACTGAGAGTGCCATAACAAATTTAAATTAAATCTGGGAGGAAAGCAGTGACTGTTTACGTCACTGAGTGAGCGGGCATCCAAGAGACATAGGTAAATCAAGAACGGAAAGGATCAGGAAAGACAGGGAGGACGTAATGATCAAGGAGGAGGCAAGTGGCTGGACACAGGAAATGTGGGAAACAGGAGAGGGAGGGAAATAGGTTCATGAGAGGTAGGAGGAATGGGAGGAAGAGGCTCATGAGAGGTAGGACGAATGGAAGGAGGAGGCTCACGAGAGGTAGGAGGAAAGGGAGGAGGAGGCTCATGAGAGGTAGGAGGAATGGGAGGTGGTGGCGCATCTCGAAGGCTTTCGATCGAGTCTGGCATAAATCTTTAATTTTCAAACTGCCCTCTTATGTTTTCTATCCTGCTATCTGTGCCTTCATCTACAGCTTCCTTTCTGGTCGTTCTATACCTGCTGTTGTAAACAGCCATCATTCTTCTCCTAGATCTATCAACAGTGGTGTTCCTCAAGGTTCTGTCCTATCATCAACTCTTTTCCTTTTATTCATCAATGATCTTCTAAGCTGTACATAACCCTATCAACTCGTACACTGATGATTCCACCCTTCACCTTTCCATTCGGTTCCTGCAACATCCATCTCAGCAGTTACTTCAACAAACAAAGGATGAGGCTATGGCACACCTAATGTCTGAGGCTCGTATCTCTGACGAGGGTAAAAATAATCTTGTTGTTTTTAAGGCATCTAAGACTCAGTTTCTAAGCCTATCAACCCGACAAAATCTTCCATAGGGGTACCCACTAATGTTTAATAACATCCAACTCACCCATCTAGCAACAAACTCTCATCCCTTTTCTGTCCAACTCTCTAATGCAAGAGTTAACCATTACTCCCAGTCCTTCATTTATGCAACAAGTCAACTCTGGAACTGCCTTCCTCTGTCTGTATTTCCTACTTCCTATGATCTCCAGTCTTTCAAAAAGACTGTGTCCAGGCATCTCGAAATGAATGGATTTTGAATTTGGCTCTCTTGTATTGTTTTTGCTTTTTTTCTTGGAAGGAACTGTTTTTGCGGGCTCCTAGCCTTTGGTTCCTTCTCCCTTGCATTCGTTTCGTTTCGTTTTTGAAGGCTGCAACATGCTTGCATGCGTCGGCCTTTTTGGATTGCAGCGTGTAGCATTTTATGACCGGATGCCCTTCCTGATGTCTACCAATGACCCTTGGGTGGATTCGAATCTCCGACCCTACGGCCAGAGCGAAGCGCTCTAACCCACTGAGCCACGGCTGCTAAAAAAAAATGATAGGAGGAAAGGGAGGAGGCTCATGAGAGGTAGGAGGAATGGGAGGAGGAGGCTTATGTGAGGTAGGAGGAAAAGGAGGAGAAGGCTCATGAGTCGTAGGAGGAATGGGAGGAGAAGGAGGCTCATGAGAGGTAGGAGGAATGTGAGGAGGAGGCTCATGAGAGGTAGGAGGAATGGGAGGAGGAGGCTCATGCGAGGTAGGAGGAATGGGAGAAGGAGGCTCATGAGAGGTGGGAGGAATAGAAGGAGGAGGCTCATGAGAGGTAAGAGGAATGGGAAGAAGGGAAATGTTCCCCAGCGTTAGACCTTCTTAGATCAAATAGCCCTGCTAGGTGACAGGAGGGCACTACCCCTCCCGGCATGGCAGCAACCGGGCGTGGCTCAAACTCACAACCCCCCGGTCCCGAGTCCAATACTCTACCACTAAGCCACCCTGCCCCCGGGAGGAATAGGAGGGAAAGACTCACGAGAAGTAGGAGGAATGGGAGGGGTTGGTTCATGAGAGGTAGGAGGAATGGGAGAAGGAGGCTTGTGAGAGGTAGGGGAAATGGGAGGGGGGGGGGGGCTCATGAGATGTAAGAGTAATGGGAGGGGAAGGCTCATTAGAGGTGGGAGGAATGGGAGTAAGAGGGTGTGGGGAAAGGGGAAATGTATTTCTGCAGAGACATGGGTAGGCAAGGAGGAGGTACAATGAAGGTAGTCAAGGATACTTTGCAGGGATTCTGCTTCCACAGGAGAAGACAAAGGTCACATGGGAACCGGCGATAGAGCTTTGTTGTTTACCGGAGATAGAACTTTGCTGTTTGGAGAAGGGGGTGTTGTGTAGGATGGGCAGTAGAGGCAGAGGGGGCTGGAACAGGAAGATGAGATGGAGAAGACACAATGGCATGCTTACATATGCTAGCATTGAGAGGAGGAGGTGAGGGAGGAGAAGAATGGGCACATACTGAATGGGAAGGAGGGAGGGTAGAGGGAGCAGAACAAACAAACAAAAGAAAAGGGGATGAGTAATCATAATGAGAGTGAACAGCAGCGAAAGAGCTGGTCAGGTATGGAAGTGGAGAAACTGGACGAGCTGGTGACCTGTAACATAAGCATGGGTCAGGTGACGTGCACAGACGCCAAGGGATTGACCAAAGAAACGTGCTTGTCAAAGGGCTTCTCTAAGAGTAAGCATGATTTTCCAATGGACATATGACACACCAGTTTTAAAAATGTGGACAGGGCACTTTTGTAGAAGGCCGCATGGTGACCTCCACAGTTTGGGTAAGACTGTGGGGCTGGATGCACATGTGGATGAAGAATGTCTAGCTTGTGCACAGTTGAGGCGGACAGCCTGTGACCTGCAGTATTTGGCTCGATGGACAAAATGCCAGCAGGAAGTGCATTGGCGAGAAGGAGGAACATATTCTTTAACAGAATGGACAGTGTCCCCAGTGCTGGCAGAAGAGGGAAGATTGCGAGACTCAAATACAATTTTGACAATGTTGGCCGGCTGATGGTCATGCCCATGGGGAGGGTCAGTATAACAATGAACAGAAAAAGCTCATTATTAACATCACCACCAACATCAGGATCTCCATTCCCACCCTAGGGCAGGGTGAGGAGTAGCAATGTCCAAA
The DNA here is from genome assembly GCA_018397915.1 of Birgus latro. Taxonomy (NCBI): domain Eukaryota; kingdom Metazoa; phylum Arthropoda; class Malacostraca; order Decapoda; family Coenobitidae; genus Birgus; species Birgus latro. Next base: position 18,513 of record JAGKTI010011166.1, read on the forward strand.
CAGCCCAAGTTTGCCCAATCCAATGGGCCACGCTTCCATTCACTCACCAGTCAAGCCTCCAGAATCCTGGCTCTATCTGATACACCAAAAACATTCATCACATTCTGTAGCTTCATATATACATATCCAATAGAGTCAATCCGGATGCTGTCACATTAAAAAGGGGTACCAAATCCCTGATTGTGAGCTTCTTCTCACAACATTCATCCCACCAGCATGATCTCTTGTTGGTCCCCTTGCCTCACTGACTTCCATACATCTCTTCCTCACACTCATCCACCATATCCCTCCATCTTCTCTTTGGCCTACCTTGCCTCCTGCAAATTCACACAGATAACCCTTTTTCATCAATCTATTCTTATCCATTCCCTCCACATGACCATACCATCTCAGTACACTCTTCACTTCTGGTGTCCACAGACTTCTTCACTCCACATCTTTCACGAATCACATTATTTTGTATCCTATCCACTCTCTGTATACCAAGTACATTCTTCAGCATTCCCATCTCCACTGTTCTCCCTCATGACTTTTCATTTTCATGCAACACCATAGTCTCACATCCATATGTTAAAGTTGGCACTAACACTCCTTCATGTATGCCTCACATAGCTGCAACACTCAAGCCTCCGTTTCTTATCAAGGCCTTCATAGCAAGTTACTTTCCTTCCTTGTGTCACTCTACTTTCCACTTCTTTTGCACATTTTCCTCTCTTTTCTATCACTGTACCCCTGCATTTGAACTCTCTCACCAATTCCGGTCTCTCTCCATTCAATGTAACATCACACTGGGAGTCACCTTCTTTCTCAATAACCATCACTTCACTCTTTTCTACATATACTCTCAAGGCACAACACTCACAGACATCAGCCAAACTCTGCACTAGTCTACCAGAAATGGGAGACATTTTTCAGAAAGAATATTTCAAATATTATCAGAAGTAAGCAAATTTTGATTACCAAAGGACAAAAGGGAGGGAAAGCAGAGAGTACCTGCAGTTGAATTTACATGGTCATCTGGAGGACTGAAATTGGATTACAACGACCAATTAAAAACTTAACTTTTTCTGCTCGGGTTGCACTGAGCACTTTAAGAAGATGAGAGCCAATGGGCTGCACACAGAATGTAACAACAGCGCCTACTTGGCATAACAGAGAGGTGAAGCGAGAGGTCATCCATTTGAGGTGATTTTAAAATTCAGTACTGGGACAAGGTCAGGGGACTGAAAAGGGAGATGGTCAAGACAGAGTTAGTGAGTACAGAAGTATGAGGATGGGACGCAGAATCCAAAGAAACAAGAAAGGTTGAAGAAGGATGAGGTGGAGGTAAATAAGGTTCAAAAGTTACCACATAAAGTGAACAAGTGGACAGAGTTGTAGAGATTATGGGGACTGTGAGGCAAGAGCTGTAGTTAAACAGAACGAAACAGCAGAGGTGAGCAGAGGTTGGAAAACAGTATGAAGAGCCAGAGAAGTATCAGGAAGGGGAGCCGGGATTGTCACTGGGGTCAAAACATCGGCAGGACCAGGATAGAGGGAACTGGAGACAATGTTTCCATAATCATACGTAAAAATGAAAAGGCCCATCACGACTGCGGAAAAAGAATCAATCGTGTATGCAGAACCCAGGGTCGAGAGGCCCAGCTAATGACGCAAGCAGAGACCAAACTTTGAATATGCACTTCCTACCCAATCCAGGAAGGGATAGCAAAAGTGGGAGTGCAGAGTCTCAGGCACAATGTCGAACAATCAGCCAATGGCCAAGATTCCCACCACAAAGCAACAGCAACCCCAGATCCACAGCTGCAGCCCAGCAATAGTTTCGCCTTCACACCCTGGAGTGGTGCCGAACCACCATGGTCCCCACAATTGGCCAGAACAATAACCCATTAGTACACTGATTCTTCCTGTTGCAACAAGCAAAGGCCAACGATGAGAATTTGGGCGAATATGGAAAAGTCCACTCTATTTAATGCCACAGATAGAATGGACAGAATGTGAGAAAATGGAAGGAAGATGCAACAGTAAAAGAAAAGCGACCTGCAAAATTAGCGGAGGTGGCAACAGGGACCTATGGAAAGGGAAGACAGCAGAACAAAGTGGAAAAATGAAGATACAGCATCCTCCCAGCAACTAAACCTTCACACACTATCACGGAGTCCATTAAGGTACCCTGTGAAAGCTCCCCTACACAACAAGTCCCAATCAGTGTCTTCAAAACTCTCCCCCATGACAACAACAGGCAAGGAAATGGGGGGTTTTGATATCAATTACAACCACTTACCAAATTACATTTAAATATAGTATACTGTACAATTACACTAAAATAGGTTTTAACTATCACACCGCTTCACCTGTCTAATTTCACTTTTGCTACAAGTTTATTTTATGCAGTTTGTGAGACATCTAATAAATTAGGGAACAGAAACTTTCCCATCATTCATTCATCTAATCCTGTGTTGTCCCATGAGGAGCATAAGAGCCCAGGGCTAGGCAAGCTGGTTCTGGCATTTAAGATGAGAGTGACCAGCCTCACTCATCCCTGAGTGACATCACATGAGCTAACCCCAACGACCCCTTGGATATAAACATCCATAGGTTCAATCCAACTGGAGTGCCTTAATTACCCACTGAACCACCAGGAGTAGTAATTTGGTTATATGGCTACCACCCAGCATAGTAAATGGTTTCCTAATGTACAGGAAACCATTTGGCTTGTCACTCAATGCAGAGCCACCCACAGACAGAAGGAAGAGAAAAGAATGAAGAAAAGAAAGACAGAAGAGGAAGAAAGGAAGGGAGGACAGGGCAGTCACCCGAAGACAGCACTACACTGAATGAGTGGATGGTGAGTGTCCCACAACAAACTTCAATAATCCTGTTCCAATGAGAAGCTTCCCCATAGCTGTGTAACATTGTCTGACTGTCTGAAAGATCAAATAAAAGCCAGGTCACCGCACTGAAGGCAATGGAGAGGGTGCTTTCTTGGATGAATAAAATATTCTGGCAGTAGCCCAAACAAATTCCCACACGGGGCTGTCCGGCCAGACTGCCTAGAGAACAACTACTACAAATTCCCACATGTTCCAACTATCCATGAGGGGTTAACTGCAATAAGTATTACATCTCATGGACAGGATCCTTCTTCTGGATGAATAAAATCATCTAACAGTAGCCATAAAATAATCCCCATCTCTGTCATCCTCTTTGCCATTTAAGTGAAATGGGCATTAACTATTCATAAGGGTGGAGGGGTAGTAGTAGTTGTTCCCTAGGCAGTCTGGCCAAACAGCCCCGAGTCCCTAAGGAAAGCCATGGCCGAGACTGGGCTTTCCCACAGGGCTCTCAAGGAGTGTATGTTGCGTTGTTGGTGTAGGTGATTGTGTGCAAAGCAGTCTTCCATGATGTGCTTAATAGTATGGGGTGCTGTGTTACATCCTGGACAGGCATCAGCAACAGAGTCATCCAGCCTCTTCTGATAACTCAAGAGGGCTGGATGATGCCCACATCACAGCCTGCCCAGGTGTTCCCTGTCCTCACGGGGGAGATAGCGTTAGGAAGGATGGATATCTGAAGGCTGCGCAAGCAGCTGTGTGTTGTCTTTAAGTGACTGAATGGAACGGCGAGTGATTTGAGTATGAATATGCTTCTGGAAGCTGGTCTGAGGCAGGCAGGGGGGAAGAGACGATAGTATTTGTGTATGATATCGTGTGCTGGGTGTTGTTTTGATGTTCCCTGGTGTGTGTGTGTGTGGATGTGCTGCCATGTAGTGCAGTGGATGTTGTGGGTTTGTGGAGGCTGCAGTGAGAATTTGGGTGCCTCTCATGTCTAGATGATCCTTACCTTTGAGGACTTTGGTTTCTTGGTGTAGGTGGTCTGTAGGTGTAGTAGCTGTGCAGCCTGTGATTATTTTTAGGGCCTTGTTTTGTATGGTCTGAAGAGTGTTATAGTGAGATTTGGAGCCCAAGCACGGCTTGCATTATTCATCACTGAACGTATATATTGTTTGTATACTGTGGTGGTGGTTTCTTTGTTGTGTCCAAATGTTGTATGGGCAAGTGACTTCAAGGCATTGAGTCTAGGTGTTAATGTATTTTTGATGTTTGTGATGCATTGTTTAAATGACATTGATGTATTGTATGTTACACCAAAGATTTTGTGTGTGTGTGTGTGTGGTAGGGGAGTGTTGTCTATGGTGAGGTTTGGAATGTGACTTCTGCTGTCCAGTTTGTGAGAAGGGTCACTGTAGATTTGGCTGGGGCTATTTTGAGTCTGTTTGTGGTGAACCATTCGTGTAGTGTGTTGAGGTAAGGTTGGAGGATGTGTGAGGCTGTGTTTGCGTTTTGGTGTGTGCATTAAGTGTTATGTCATCTGGATAGGAAGCTATGTGTATTTGTTGTGTGTGGGGAGTGGGCATGTCATGCATGTACAGTATAGGTTGAAGAGTGTAGGAGACAAGACAGATCCTTGGGGGACACCATTTGTGAAGTTTCTGATGTTCAAGGACTGACCAGCAAAAGTTACATGTGCATATCTCCCTGCTAAGTAGTTTGCCAGCCATATTTTTGTTTTATTGTGCATGTTTGTGTTGAATGTTTTGTTTGTGAGGTTGTGGCGGGGAATAGAAACAAAAGCTTTACTAATGTCTAGTGTGACAAGAAGTGTTCTATGTGGTGGTCTAGCTGAATTCATGCCATCAAAAACTCTCTGTGTGAGGTCTATAAGAAAAGTGTTTGTGGAGTGTAGTGGCCTAAAACCATGTTGTGATGGGGCTAGGAGGGTGTGATGTGTAACTAATTGTAGTACCAGTCTTTCAGCGACTTTGGAGGGGGTGCAGAGGAGTGTGATGGGGCGGTGTGAGGAAGGTAATGTGGGGTCTTTGTTGGGCCCTCTGGGGGGTAGACCCACAGCGAAGACGCCACTGCCCCAGGTCCGGGTGGAGGGGTTGTTAGTGCTGCTTAAACTGTGTCTTGCCAAACAGGCCCGTTCACCACAGGCAGGCATCTGCTTCTACACAGACATCCCCCAGGTTCAACAAGGTGCATACAATGTGCAGCAAATGAGCACCCCCTTGTGGTAGACACTGCCTCATCAGGGCTGGCCCAAGGTCCTCAAGTCCCCCCCACCCCCACCCTTAATGCAAGGAAGAAAGAACCAAAGCCCAGGAGCCCCCAGGAGCCTGCAAACAGTTCCATCCAAGAAAAAAAAAAAAACAGTAAAACCTCGATATAACGGACTTCAGTAGACCGGAATTCGCTTTTATCGGACTCGAGGAGCTACCGGACTAAACCCCTATATATCGGAAAAAGTCCGACATAGCCAGAAAGCAGTCCGGACTGCCTGACAACTTCAGCTATGTTCACCACAATAGGACAAGTAAAAGACATGTTTTTCAGTGCATAGTACAGTATTATTATACCATTTGATTAATGTAGTGAAGGTATAACACAGTGCAATACTGCAATGGTGGTGAAAACTACTGATTCAATCCGGACTAATGTCTGATATATCGGAAAAAGTCCGGATTAGCAGGGGTAAGTCCGGATGTCGCTTTTATTGGAAAATCGCATATTTCGGACTGGCCTGAGCCCCAATTAGTCCGTTATAGTGAGGTCTTACTGTACAACAGAGAGCCAAATTCAAGATCCGTTCATTTTGAAATGCCTGGACACACTGCGTTTGAAAGACTGGAGATCGCAGGAAGTAGGAAATACAGACAGAGGGAGACAGTTCCAGAGTTGACCTGTTGCATAAATGAAGGACTGGGAGTAACGGTTAACTCTTGCATTAGAGAGAAGGACAGAAAAGAGATGAGAGTTTGTTGCTAGACAGGTGCTACACGCCCATCATAAAGGTGGAGGGATGTAAGCAGACAATTCAAAGAAGCAGTGACCATTGAAGTAGCGGCAGAACGGATATAAAGATGCAACAGTGCAGCGATGAGACAGAGGTCGAAGGGAGCCAGTAACAGGAGGAGAGTTAATGATGCAAAAAAGCCTTTGACTCCACCTTGTTGAGGAGAGCTGTATGTGGGGAGCCTCCCCATACATGAGAGTTGTACTCTACACAGGGGCGAATAAAATCCGTGTATACAGTCCACAACTGTGCAGGGGTAAAGAAGGTATGGAGTCAGCTTAGCACACCTAATCTCTTGGAAGCAGATTTTACAAAAGATGTAATATGATTTTTCCAAGATAATCCCAAGAAAATGAAATCCCAAGTATGTTTAAGGATGATGCAGGATTGAGCTGGATATTATTAAACAGCCTGCATAAGAAGAGAGGTTGAGGGAGATGAAGCAGTGGATGCGCTAGAGGTGAATGGGGGCACACAACAGGAAGTGTAGCAGTTCTGTTATCTAGGAGATATATTGGACTGCAAAGCAGGGGTGGAGAGATCAGTCACAACAACAGTGGCATCAGCATGGTTAAAGTGGAAGGAAATAGCTAGCCTACTGGTCAACAAACACATACCACTGAGACACAGAAGTGAAATATATGAGGCCTGCATTAGACCAGTATTGATATATGGTGCTGAAACATGGGCTTTGACAGACAGACTGATGAATGTTCTGAGGAGCACTGATCGTAGAATGTTAAGATACATGGCAGGAGTGAAATGGGAGGGCAGAGTTTTGAGTGAGAAGATATCCAGAAGATGTGGGGTGAAGGATCTCGACATCATCTTGAGGCAGAAGCGGCTCAGATGGTTTGGTCACGTGAGGAGGAGTGAGGAAGGGAGCTGTGTGAGAATAGCAGAGGAACTGGAAGTGGTGGGACATCGACTACCAGGAAGACCTAAGAAGACCTGGAAAAGTGTTGTAATGCAAGATATGGAAAGACTGGGTATTGGAGAAGATTTAATCCAGGATAGGAAGCAGTGGAGAAAAGCCATCACACGTCCAACCCCAGTTTGAGTATGGGAACAGAAGGACGAAAAACGAAGATGATGATGATGGGTGGGTACTCCTGTGGTGCTGCGAAACATGAAAAGGTTTGGCTCCCTGGTGGAAGCTGCAGCTGCTCCACCCAGTGTCACAGTGCCAGTATATGTAGGCTCCTCTTCAGCCCCACAAGGGTGGAGTACTTCCCACGAATGTTTTTAGTTGTGTACCTCCAATCAACTGACCTACTGAGTCCTCTGTCTCTGCTAAAGAGTCATGGTGCTTATTTTCCTTGAGCCCACTGCTGGTAGTGGGAAGTGCAGAGCAGGTCCTGGCAGCTACTGTGGAAGTGGTATGAGCAGCTGTGGATGAGGTGGCAGAAGCAGCAGCAGCAGCAGATGATGATGATTTTGCTGCAAGCAGTTCCTCAGCAGCTGATGTGACCTTCATGCTGTCATGAGAATCTTCAGTACTCAGGTGCCCATTGAACAAGGACATCTCAGACTCAACAGGGATCTGTAAATAATATTAAAACAATTTTATTTCAACCAGACATTAGGTACATAATACAGTACTTGGTACATTTATGACGAAGTGTATTATCTTGGTATTCATTCAATTACATATCCCACTACAGTAATCCTTCCATTATCCGACGTAATAGAGCCAAAGGCATGTCCGGACAATGGTCTTGTCCGGATAGCGGCCCTGAAGCTCCAGCACTGGTCATTCATGACCATAACCTAACCTAAACTAAATCAGAAAACCACCTACCTACCTCCCTACCAGACATACATAGCACTTATTTAAGTCCCCTTTCACATGAATAATGCACACAATGCATGAATTAACTGAATTTTAACCAAAAAATGATGATTTAGAAGTGAGTAAGGCATAAGTGCTCACAACTTGCCGGCAAGTGTATATCAGACATGGAAATCACTATGAAAATCATCCTTTCTCACACCATATGCATTAAATAATGCACACAAAGCATGAATTCATTGAATTTTAACCCCAAAATGATGATTTTGAGGTAAATAAGGCATAGACGTTCATAAGTTAGCAGCTTAGTGTAAATAAGTATCGGACGTGGCAATCACTATGAAAATCATCATTTCTCACATCTTATGCACTAAAATATGGGATACAAAGCATCGTTTTTGTTTTCGTTTTTGAAGGCTCCAACATGCTTGCATGTGTTGGCCTTGTCACCTAATGGCGGCTCTCCACGCTGCTCGATCTCTGGCAGCCTCCCTATTCAGTCCCTTAACCCTTAAGTCACATTTAATGACCTCGTCCCATGTCTTTCTCGGTCTACCCCTCCCCCAATATTAACACTTCTCACCCTCTGCACCCAATTATCATCCCCCATCCTCTGTACATGTCCAAACCACCTCAGCCTACCTCTCCTCATCACAACACCAATACACTCCAGTCCCATCCTACCTCTCAACTCTTCTATCGTAAACCCAGCCCCCCCAGGCCTTGCACGCAGGGACGCACTGCACATCCACCTAATCATTGTCATTTCTGTACGTTTAAACCTGCGAATATCCTCTTCCTTTACTGCCCAGGTCTCACTACCA
>JAGKTI010011167.1:13764-24630 GCA_018397915.1 Birgus latro
CATGAATAACATCAAATTCCAGTTGCAACATATCATATATCAGCATTCGGTATGGGGAGACTGTATATTTATGACTAGTTAAAGTGAGTAAAGTATAGCCTCGCAGTCCTTCTCTCCTCTACCTCCTCTTCCTTCCTTCCATTTTCTCCTCACCATTTTTGTCGTTGCTCCCTCTCCCTCTCCTCATCTTCTTTCTCTTCCATCTAGTTTATCCTCCTCTTTCATTTTAACCTTTTGTCCTCTTACCGCTACTTTTCTCTTCCTCTTTCTCCTCCTCCAATCTTTCTACTATTACTCCCCTCTTCTTCCTTCTCCTCCTCCTGCTCCTATTCGCAGTGCTGCTCTTTTCTTTCTCTTCCTTTTCTTCCTCCCATCTTGTCGTCTCTCCTTTTCTTCACCGACTTCCTATCACGGCCTTAATGTCAGTCTTTCAGCCGCGTCACCCTCATTTCCCTCATTCAAGTCCTCTTTCCAGCGTCTTTATTCTCTTGGTATTTCCCAGCGGCTTCCTTCCCGACCTCGTTATCCGTCATTCATTCCCCCTTTTACTCATTAATTAAAGTTTTTGTCAGTTCGTTTTTCATTATATTCGGTGTTAATGTGCTGGTTCCTTTTCATTGTGCTTTTATTTTTTGAATCTTCATTGTTATTTTTCGGATTTCCTCCTCTTGTTAAGCAGGAGTTGCAGAGTCAGGAATTAAACTGGCAATAGACAATGAAGTGTGAAATATCAGAAATCTGTTAACTGCAAATAATTTTCTCTTGACAAGTAAGAGTGAAAGATGACTTTGAGGGTTCGTTTGGAGCTATTTGAATGTCTATCTATCTATCTATCTATATCTATCTCTATCTATCTATTTATCTATCTATCTATCTACATATATATATCAGCGACAGATCCTTCTTTTGGGAAGCTTAGTCTTGCCAGGAGAAGCAGTACCAACGTTGTGGTGTACAGCATCTTTATTAATCCAAACGCTTCGGAGACACAATCTCCATCATCAGTGGATCTAAAATTTTATTAGACAACAATCAACAGTGTCAGGTGTATTATGATCACATAAGTTTACATAAAAAAAAAGAAAAGTAAAAAGATGGAAGCGATATAAAAGGGATAAGGTAAAATTAATATGCTTACTCTTTGCAAAACCAGAAAACCTGACAAAGGATACCTTTGCTAAATATTAAAAAGAAAAAAAGAATAAACAAAGAGTAGGAGTTGACCTGTTATATAATTACTGCGTGAATAGTGGGGTAGCGCTAAAGTTAAATGGATTCTCATGTGCAATATTCGTCCAGTGTAACCTTCTCCAGTGATTTATGGGAGTTCAGTCGCCCTTCCAAAAATGAAAACGATTAGTAATGGTGAAAATACTTGAATGAACATCCCAGGCGAGTTCGTCTGATTTCGCCGCAGGTCTTCCATTTAAACAATACTCCATCCATGATATATAGGGGGGTTAGCCCCCTCACAACAAAATATTTTCAAATTTTGTACAAGGAAAGAAGATACGGTTTTCATATCTTAGTACATGTGTAGTTACTGCGTGAATAGTGGGGTAGCGCTAAGTGGAACTATTAAGACTGTGTCGTATTTTATGAATCATGATAGATTCGGCAGTGATGAGGTCAGAGTAGGACTGACATGATGTTAGTATCTGAAAATCGGCGGAAGAGAAAGGGTGATCAGAAAGGTAAGAGTGCTCTCTGATAGAAGAATAAGAGGGTTTAGAGAGGAACCTTCCTGTCCGAGTGGATTTACCTTGGTGCTCAAGAATTCGGTGGAGCAGCCAGCGTCAGGTCGACCCCACGTATCTAGCAGGGCAGCTAGAACATGAAAATAAATAAACCACATTGGACCGGAGGTTAATGTGAAGACCGGATGAATGCTTAAGAAAGCTACCAGTAGTGTTTCTGTTTGTCAAGATTATCTTAAAATTAACTTGTGGATAACAATCACGGAGAAGTTTGTTTAGTATTTTCCAAATTTCGTAACTTAATGAACATAAGTATTGGTACTTGATATATAAACACTCCTTATCTACAGTGTGAACAGGCCTGTTTAGGGAAAGCTTTGAGTTTAAAAATGTGCTTAATAGTTTCTCAAATATTTTGATGGAGGTACTTATTATTGGCAAAATAGGTCCTTAAGAAACAAATTTCGGAGTGAAAAATGAGCCAAGAGGAGCAACAATTGTACGCACTGTTGAACAATGTTGTAATACTGTTGATCTTAAAACTGTACGGGATGTAACTGAGGAAGTTTGTGCTCAGACCAGTGAAAGTGGGTTTCCGGTAAACACTCGTGGGTAAGTGAGAGGAGTGATTGTTAACTAGAATGTCCAGGAACAGAAGACGTTTATCATTTTCAGCTTCATGAGTGAATTTTATGTTTGGATGTTGAGAGTTGATATTATCCAACAATTATTCCGTACCTGTTTGGTTGGTTCTTCGAATGTGTGTGTGTGTGTGTGTGTGTGTGTGTGTGTGTTTGGGTGTGTGTGTGTGTGTGTGTGTGTGTGTGTGTGTGAGTGTGTTTCGACTCTTCCTAGGCTATGTGAGGGATGTATATAAAACTTTTCAGGAGACTGCATCGGGTTTCAGGGAAGGTCTTCCACTATATACAATTCTCCAACCCTGATTTGTAGGTGGAGGGGTTTCAGCCGCCCTCCACAAATTAAAAAAAAATCTCAGAAATAGTGAAAGGAGGGCAGATATGGCTATCATATCTTAGTACATGTTGTACAATGGACTCCCTTCCGTAATGCGATATTTGTGGAGCGAAGCGTGAACCCCCAGATACTCTTGGGGGGTCAGCTCCCCTTGTTAAAAATAAGAACGATGAGAAATAGGGGCAAGTGAGCGCATGAATTAAACGAAACTTCTCAGTTCAGTTCGTTTGGCTTCTCGATGTCTTGCATTACATAAAGTTTTCCACCTTATTTAGGTGGGGCAGATCCCTTCCAAACACATAAAACGATTCAGAATAGTGGAAGAAGGACAGATTTGGCTTTGATATTTTAGTATATGTTGTTAAATGGATTCTCATATGCAATATTCGTCCAGCGTAACCTTCTCCAGTGATTCATGGGAGTTCAGTCGCCCTTCCAAAAATGAAAACGATCAATAATGGTGAAAATACTTGAATGAACATCCCAGGCGAGTTCGTCTGATTTCTCCGAAGGTCTTCCATTTATACAATACTCCAGCCATGATTTATAGGGGGGTTAGCCCCCTCTCAACTAAATATTTTCAAATCCTGTACAAGGAAAGTAGATATGGTTTTCATATCTTAGTACATGTTTGTACAATGGAATCTCTTCTGCAAAAAGTACAGTACAGTACAGTAAAAAACAAAGATCTGACACAGGGGAACTGAGTGCACTGCTTTAAACGAAATCTGCATACATATAGGAGGATTGAGCATGCATTTTCCATGTTTTCTTATTGCACAGGACTTATTTTGCTTTCCCAACTTATTCACTGCCTCCCCATGTTCCCTCTTCCCATTTCTTTCGTTCTCTTTCTCCCTCCGTCTCTATTCCTATACTCTCTTTTCCTCTCCTCATCTGTCCTCTTCTCTCCTCCCAGCCCAGTTCATATCCATCCTACCCCACACCGCCCCAACCCAACCCGAAGCCGGATCAAAGACTTGAGCGTAGAAGCTGGAAGTGATAAGGGTTTCGCCCTCTTCATATCCCACTTGCCATTATACTCATAAAAATAGCCTTCCCAGGTGTTCGATATCTTACATACACGCTCCTTCATCTACCGTCATTTCTTCTCTCCTTCCCTCCTCCCACCTCTCTTGCTTTCATTCTTTTTCATCCTCATATTACCATTAATCCTTGCTTTCATTATCGCTCTCATCTTCGCCTCCTTAGCTTCGAAGACATTATAGCCGGTCTTTCTTATTCGTTATCGACATACTATTCTCTGCATTATTTTACCCGGCCTAAAAGTGCCCTTTTTCCATCTCGAATAAAGAATTGTAAGTAGAGCGTTACACTACAATATAATGCTGGTCACGATGATACGATATACTGTATATAGGACGCAGAGCCATAGAACTGTGTTATTCTGCCAAAGGGCAACGTGAAATACGCAACAAAAGGTTGAAAATCGTGTCCAAGTTGAAGTAAAACGCTTATAGTAGAATCCAAAGATGACGCAGACAAAATTACAAAAGTGTCATATGCAGAAACCAAATATGTTTTGGAAAAGGTGCTAGGTTAGTAGGATGTCTCTTTTAAATGGCAAAGAATACGGTCCCTAAATCTCACTCTCGCCCTCACAGTTATCTTCATAATTGCTTTCAGCTCCTCTCTCACACTCAGATACGCTCTTACTTCATTTCTCTCTTCTTTTTCTGGATTTGTCTGTCCAAGTATCTTTCTCCTCCTCAACCTCAACCCCGATCCACCATCTAAATTTTCCTCACCTGCACTCGACCCCACTCCCTACTAACTCTCGTTTATATCCTTCCTCTCCTTTCTCACCATGCATTCCCCTCTCCACTCACAGCCATCTCAAATGCTTTCCACATCACCTTCTCTGATTTTGTCATACCACCTCTCTCACCCTCATCTTTATTTTAACGTTGTATTGGTTATCTGCCTTAATAAAAGTTGTGTAGTCGATATTTTTACCTAATAACCAACATTCATCCACTTATTCACGTGCACCCTGATTTTGTTTATCGTTGCTAATTCCTTTCCCATTTGCTTCACTGTCCATTTTATCCATCTCAAGTGCTTTCAACTCTCCTTCCTCCCTATACCCTACAGGCCACCTGATCATCTGAGTATCCCATTGGAGTGTCTATTGTGAACACCATCTCTTTTGTTACTATATTTATAAAAAAAAACGTGATCGCGGGTGTGTGTGTGTGTGTGTGTGTGTGTGTGTGTGTGTGTATGTGTGTGTGTGTGTGTGTATGTGTATGTGTGTGTGTGTGTGTGTGTGTGTGTGTGTGTGTGTGTGTGTGTGTGTGTGTGTGTGAGTGGCTTAATTCTTCCGTTGTTTCTTCAATTGTTTGCGTCTTTCCTGTGATACTCTTAAAAATTTGTAAGAGTTTTATGGATGTATTTGTTTTGGACATCAGTATGGGTTTCTCGCATTTTTTTTCGTTTTTTCATAACATTGGGTTTTAACTAGACTGATTGACTGCAATGAGCTTGCATCGTGAATTCAACTTTCATAAGGTCTTACATAAATAGCTATATATTAACACCTCTCCTCTCTCTCTCTCTCTCTCTCTCTCTCTCTCTCTCTCTCTCTCTCTCCACTCTTTTTCCTCCTTCTCTAATTCTACCCACGTTTAACTCCTCTTCTCTCTAGTCACTTCTACCATACTTTCCTGTTTGTTCCTCCTCCCAAAACCTTTACTCCCACTTCGTGACCATTCATATTCTCCTCTCCTCTCCATCCTTTCAGATTATCCCTCTTTGCTTTCCCCCTACCCCGTCTCTCCTCCCTCCCCTCCTTTCCTCTTCTGTCCCCTTTTTCTCGCTGGTCCTTTCCTCTTGTCTCATGTTATGCTTCCATTCATTTCTCTTCTTCTTTTGCGCTCACAGGCACCTGCTTTACTTTCAATTTCTTCTGTATTCATTTCCTCAATTTATCCACAGCCTCTCAATTCCCCCCCCCCCACCTATCTTTCCTTTTCTTTCTCCCAGCATCTCCTTTCCAGTCCTCTACTTTCCCCTCTTTACCTCTTGACTTTTCTCCTCTCAACCCACTTCTCCCTCGGACCCTCTCCCTATCCCCAGTTGGATCAAAGAATTGAGTGTAGATGCGGGAGGTGATAAGGGTTTAGCCCTCTTCACATCCTCTTCACATAAAAATAGTCTTCCTAGGTGTTCGATATCTTACCTTCACGCTCCTTCATCTTCCGTCTTTTTTTCTCCTCTTCCCTCCTCCCTCCTCTCTCGCTCTTACCGTTATTCATCTTCACATTATCAACCATCCTTTCTTTCTTCCTCACCCTTGTCCTCTTCTCGCCTCCTAAGTTCGTGTTCTAGTCAGCTCCGTCGACACACTTGCACCTATTTGTTATTCAGTATCGACATTCTATGCTCGTTTTACTTTTACCTTACTTAAATCTGCCATCCTTCCATCTTGGGAACCGATTTATATCTAGAGTTTAGCACAAGAATATGATGCTAGTCACGGAGGCGCTGTGGAATGGATGTAGGGCCATGGTATTGCCTTTTTCTGCCACGGATAGACGTGAAATTAGATGAAAAGGTCGAGAATCTGGGTCAAGTTAAGAAGCAATCATAGATTCCCTAGATGACGTGCAAACGAATGTCATATGAAGAAATTATTTTGCGGAAAAGGTGCTAGAATACCAGAAAGCCTTCTCAAATGACGACAATACGGTCTCCCCACCTTTATCATGGCTTTCAGTTCCTCTCTCATTCACATACAGATACGCACTTACCCTCTTCCTCCATTCTACTTTTGGGTCTCAGTTTCTAAGCGTCTTTCTGTTCCTCGCCCTATCCCCGCCATCACCATCTACGAGTAAAACTTCCTCACCTGATGTTTTCACCACTCCTTATTCACTCTCATTCCTTTCCTTCCTCTTTCTCACTTGACATTCTGCTACCCATTAACAACCATCTCATATGGTAACAGCACTCTCTTCTCTAATTATGCTATACCTTCTCCCACACCTTCACTTTCATTCTAATCCTGTAGGAGGTATCTGCCTTAGTATCAATTACATAGTAAATATCAGTCTATGTATTTTTACCTAAGTAACTACATTCAACCTCTTACTCACATTCACTCTCACCCTGCTCACCCTTACTCTTCCCCCTTCTTTTTGCCTCCTTCTCCATTCTCTCCATCTCAAGTAAAACACGAAGCGGTGCCAAGGCACAGCAAACCAGTCTCCGGCAGTCATTGTAGTGCTGACGTATAAAAACGACAAGATATCTAGTCAAATTGTCACATATCAAATTTGGAGGAAATCGGGTAAAAATTGACAACTTTATGCCCATTTGAAAGTTTAGGCCAGACTCACTTGACATTGACACCCCCATCACTAACTGCGGTGTGACCCCCCAGATGTAATGAGGCTTGTTTTAGGATGTAGATTTGACAGACGCACATTTAGATTTTGGTTTCATGTCGATTTGACTAATTTGAAAGGAGTCAGTGCGAAAAACGATTTTTTAAAACATCTTTTTTACATTTTTTGGGCGTACAGCCTGGGCCTTGGCCCAGATTGGCCCAAAATATAATTAGGTGATCAGAAGGTTATAGCCCATCATCCCTGTAGTTTTAGTCAAAATCGCACCAGCGGTTTTTGCTTAAAGTTGTTAACAGACAGACAGACAAACAAAGAGACAAACCGAGTGAAAACAATACCCATCTCCGAGCCCCTTCCGGGCGGGGACGTGTAATTAACTCTCATTCCTCCCCGCATCTTACCCCCGCCTGGTATGATGAGCATCCTACTGGAGTGCCTTTTATGAACATCCTCTTTTTTGTTACCTCCGCCTACGAAGTGGAGGAGGTTATGTGTTCACCTATGTTTGTCTGTTTGTTTGTTCACACGATACCTCCAAATGTTCACAGTTAATTTCAATTAATGTTTGTGGAAGGGTGGGCCATGGGCCAAGAAAGAAATGATAAAATTTGGGGGCGGATCCGGGTCCGCATCCGGATCCTACGTATCCCGCTTCAAAAAGTTTTCAATGAATTTCAATGAAATTCTGTGGAAGGGTGGGCCATGGACCAAGACAGACTTGATTAAATTTGGAGGAGGATCCTGATCCGGATCTGGATCCAATCTATCCCGCACAATATTTCCAAAAGTTGTCAAAGAATAAAAAAATAAATAAAATAAAATAAAATGTGGAAGAGAGGCCATGGGTCAAGGAAAATTTGATTAAATTTTGGGTCTGATGTGAATCATATGTATTCCGACCAATATCTCCACGAATCCAGATCTGGGTCCTATTCAATGGGAATGGCACTGGGAGAGGTAGGCACTCACTGAGTGCTTTCTAGTTAAGTAATCGTGGATGTTTGATGTGTGTGTGTGTGTGTAGGAATCGCCAATCGCTAATGAGTATTTTATAATGAATGGGTGTTTTTTGGCTTAATTCATCTTTTCTTTCTTCGTTTGTGTGGTCGCTTCATTGTTATGGTTCTTTAAAAGTTTTTAAGAGGTTCATGAAAGTATTTGTTCCATAATCATATAAAGGGGTACCTCACTTTTTTTCTTTAATGCGTGTTTTAACTAGCCTGAATGGTTCCAATAAGGTTGCATTGTGATTCATCTCATAAAGTCTTAAACCCCCCCCTCTCTCATATTAAAAGGCATTCTCTAATACCTTTCCCTCTATCCCCTTTTGTGTCCCCTCATGTACCCTCCCGTCTTTCTCTTACCTTATCGCTCTTCTCTTTCATCCCAGCCTTCCTCTCTTACCTTCTCCTCTCAACCATGTTTATCTCCTCTTCTCCCTAATCATTTCTACCATGCTTTCCTGATCACTCGGTCTAATTAAATTTCCTCTTCCTCCGCATCACCCCGCTGCAGGGGGTCACCTTGATGTGTTGGCGGGGCTTGAAGCGTGGATGACGGTGCCACCTACTTTGGAGGCATTCCTACCTTTGTAGGGTTCGGCATTTGTCGGCCTCGTGGACCAAGCACCCCCTACATCACTAGTGGAGGAGGCCTGCTGGTGATGTTAGTCCCAGCCCGTTTGCCATCTAGGGCGGGACTGTCGCCTCCCCACGTGTTTGCCGTGCGTGGCGTCCCGTAATGCTGGGAGACGGGAGTCCTGGAGGTTGAGCGATGCTGCACGATGTGCCCTGGAGCTAGCAATACACCTCTTTGGTCCCTTATTCTGGCTAGACAGGCGGCCTGGTTGGGCCCGACCAGGTCAATCGGCTGGTCATGCGTTGGCTAGGGTCAAGTGGGCATTGGGGGACCTGGTGGCTCCTATCATTCTGGAGTCACCCTTGCCCGGGTCCCCTGGTGGTTACCCGCGTATACTCTCCCGCCACCTCTGGGGTCGCCTGTGGCGTTCTCCCTGCCACACGACCTCCCCTTGCTGGGCTCCATGGTGGGTGGGGGGGTGGGGGAATGAAGTAATTTTGAAGTGTAAATGGAAGAAGCATTCCTAAATAAAGTTGACGACCATGCATCTGTCCCTGGTCATTCTGCTCCAACTTCGATGATCACCACTCTTAAGCCCTACCAGGCCCCTGGAGAATATCCTCCTCTGCCCCAGCGTTCAGCTGGGTCTAGGAGGTGTTCTCGTTGGAGGGTGTGGCTCTGGGGTTGGCCCCAGTTGACACAGTGGCAGCGTCTTACGCAAAATATCTTGTCTTTAGATCTGCTTTTGGTGGGTCTATACAAAATATCGATAATTTTGATATGCACCGTGCCATCGTCTCAGCATGCAGAAGAGAACCGAGGATCTCTTCCCAAGGGGAAGGAAGTCTCCTGGTTGAAGTGTCCTCCCCGGAAGAGAGTTCCCGTTTAAGAGATCTTACCATAGTATCTAATACAGCCATTTCATGTACTCCACATGGCAGTTTTAATCAGTCAAAAGGAGTCATATTTTCCCGAGACCTCCTCCGATACTCTGAGGCACGGCTATTGGAAGAACTCCGATCATCTTGTGTGATAAAGGTTGAGAGCTTTCAGAAGAAAATTGATGGGATTTTAACCCCGACCCCTACCTTGTTTCTAACTTTTGACAAATTAATGGGCCTACAACTGTGAAATTGGCTTGGCTGTCGCTTCCCGTGAAGCCATATGTGCCAACCCCAAAGCATTGTTTCCACTGTCAGGGGTATGGACATGTAAGCCGATTTTGCCTTCATGCACAGGATGGCCTACCTGGTGTTTATGTCTCATGTGGCAGATCAAGCCATAATAGTGATTGTCCAGGACCCCTAAAATGCTATCACTGTGGAGGTCCTCATGCTGTCTCTTCGAAAAACTGTCCTAGGCACTGCCTGGAAAAAGAGATATTGTCCAAACGTACCCGTGAGAGGGTTTCATTTCCTGAAGCAAAGAGATGAGCCCAGACATGCTTCTTCTAGCCAGGGGTTACTTATGCTTCTGTCCTTTCTAGGACACCAGTGCATCACCCTGTATCTCAGAGGCAGCCTCGCCCCATTCCAGCACCCACTCCTTCAACTCATGCTGTGCATAATGCTGTCCCAACAGTTAGTACTGTTTGTGCAAGTAATGATTGCCTGACCACTACTCCGACTGTTTCCACCCCCACTTCCTTGGCAGACGGCTTGCACACTTGTATGGTGGTGGCAGATGTCCACGTTGACGAAACTCCTCCTCCCGTCTTACCCAGTAAGCCTGAGGCTCCATCTGTATCTGGCAAACGTCATCGTTGTTCTTCAGAGTCTTCTGATCATGAAGACCGGCCACCTAAGGTCTCTGTTGTTGAGAGTTCTGTCGACACCCCTACTGTTCCCTCTGCCCAGCAGGAAGAGGGATCTAGCAATGTGACAACTGCAGCTGATGATTCACCTCTAATCCCATCCCAACCTGGAGATGTTGTTAGACAGCCCGTAGGTGCCTTAGATCTGAAGCATGGGATGGCCTCCTCTAATGATTCGAGTCCTATGGACTCTACTTCCACTTCTGGGGCTTCTGGTGGGGGCAATGACCGTCCTCCACCTCCAAAGGCGGTCACCAAGCCGCCTTCCAAGCAAACTGGTCTGCCCACTCCAAGAAAGAGTGTGGTACATCTTACTTCCTCGTCCTCCCGTTTACTTTCGGCCGTTCGACAGAGGGTGAGGGTTCCTGGTGCTGGGTAGGCTCCTCCAAAGAGCTCTTCAAACCATAAACCCAAACCCGCTGGGGGGGGGGGG